>JAANBB010000131.1:0-90855 GCA_014621425.1 Cylindrodendrum hubeiense
CTACTAAATTTCAGCGTGAGGCTGGTGGCACTCACTGGCTGTCCCCCCTTGGCTCCCTGGCCTGGCCAGGCCAGGTAGGGGCTGGGGAAACGCGCCTGCTGGCACGGCAGTTCCTCGGGACGCGTCGGACGACAGGTATGTCCAGTGCGGCTTCTCACGTGACATTTCTATGTGCCGGTGGTTGTGTCTGGATTGTAGTGGCGTGGCATTGCCATTGCGATGGCATGGGGGAGCTGGAGATGGGCATGCGGCGCACCGTGCGCCGACGAGATGATGGGTGTGGCTTGCGTGGCTCGTGGGCTCGAGCAAGGTGTGGCTCCCAATGGTGGCTCCCATTGTGGCTCCTGCTCTCCCTTCTCCATTCTCCGATAGTCCAGAGTGTGTGTGTCCACTGAGGGACGACGAGGGATGAGCTCCACGTTTCCCCTCGGTACGAGAGAATGGTATCCGTTAGTCCACTGAATGAGACCGTTTTTGCAATGTCGCCAACTAGGTACGGATCCGTACTAAGTGCATGGTGGGACATGTAGACTTCGCTTGACCTTGCGGAACACAACTTGGCCATAGCAAAGTGAATAACATCACCTTGAGAGATATAGCTTGGGTTTGTTTTGTAGCTCGCCCGGTGGTAGTTGTCGTCATCTGCCTACCGGTACCTTACCCATCCGCGTTCAGCGCCTGGGGAGGTACCTTGAAAGGCCAGCCGTAGCGCCTCCAGCGCCCCAGGTCCAGCACCGCACAGGTACCCGTCCCGAGCTTTAGCAGCCCCGAGCAGCCCCAAGCAGGTGGATCTGACCATGTACAGCAGCCTGCTCGGTGACGTCCCGTTGTTCATCGCCCATCGCCTTCATCAACCCGCCTGGCCGGCTTCGACATGCCCTGCTTCCTGCTTCATATGATGCTCCCCTGACGCTCGCTCACGAATCCTTAACCCATCTCACCCCCACTACCATCGGCCGGGCGTCCAGATACTGCAACCCTCAGCTTCCGCCTGGCCACGCATTACACTACCCCTCTCTAGACCAGGCTCATTTGGTGACGCTGTCACGTCCTCCAGCAACCTGCCCACAATCCCAAGATGAATGTCCGGCCTCCCATAGAGGCGTCCAGCACCGAGGCTGTCTTGTCCGTCTCATTCAACAATGATGCAAGTTGCTTTGCCGTTGGCCTAGACTCTGGCATCTGCAGTAAGCCACCACTTCACCCGCATGCCAATGCTATAACGTGCAGCATCGAGTATGGACCCTCTCAACTGACAAGGCATTTCCCAGTCTTCCACACCAAATCATGTCTCCTCAAGGCCTCCAGAGGTATGTTTATCATGGAAATCCTCGTGCTCACATATCGCAAAGCCTAACATAGCCCAGATTTCAACGCGGGCATCGGCCTCGTTCAGATGATGGGCATGACCAACTACCTCGCCCTCGTTGGCGGTGGCAGGTCACCCAAGTTCGCCATGAACAAAGTGAGTTGGATCCATCTCAACTACATAGACGCCGCAACTCACACTGTATGCGCAGGCCATAATATGGGATGACATGAAGGGCAAAGTCGCACTCGAAATCACAGCCTTGACCGCAGTGCGCGGCGTCCAACTCGGTCGGGAGCGCATAGCTGTCGTCCTTCAGAACAGCGTCCGGGTCTACTCTTTTGCAAAGCCCCCAGATCTACTCCACGTTTACGAGACTGCAGATAACCTCCTCGGTCTTTGCTGTCTCTCAGACAAGAAGCTTGCCTTCCCAGGTCGCACCGCTGGCCAGATCCAGCTCGTCGAGTTGGCAACTGGTAACGTCAGCATCATCCCGGCACATTCGTCGGCGCTCAAGGCCATCACCCTGAGCCCAGATGGAGAACTCCTCGCCAGCGCCAGCGAGATGGGTACTCTAATCCGTGTCTATTCAACGAGTAACTGCGCCCGTGTTGCCGAACTCCGCCGCGGCATCGATCCGGCCACCATCTTCTCTCTGGCCTTCTCCCCGTCTGGTACCGTACTCGCCTGCACCTCTGACAAATCCACACTTCATGTCTTTGACGTCCCCCACCCGCGAAAGCCCTCTATGCACCGTAGCCAGCAGCTGGGGCCATCGGGGGCGGACGCCGGCGACGGGGCGGGGAAATGGGGCATTCTTAGCAAGATCCCCCTGATGCCGCGGGTCTTTTCAGACATCTATTCGTTTTCGTCGGCGCCGTTCGAGGCCGGCGACGAGTCCATGATCGGCGGAATTCCGTTTTCAGAGGGCACGGTATTGGGTACGTCAAGACCTCCCAAGGGTGTCATTGGGTGGATCGCTGAGGACAGCCTGGTGGTGATCGGGGCTGGCCAAGATGCGAGATGGGAGAAGTTTGTCATTGTGGATGGTGACGATGGGAAGCGGCATTGTGTGAGAGAGGGCTGGAAACGATACCTGGGCAATACTTGAGAGCGGGAGGTTACAGCCCCGAGAGGCCTTTCATATTATGTGTGGTTGGCGAATTTTGGGAGGCGTTCTAAACGGATCAGATGATGTCTGTGGTTGGCTTTGGATTTATGTATTTTTTTGGTGTATTTTACTAGATTATGGGCTCGTCTCTAGTCCTTGTGCCGTCGTGGCGACCGACTTCTACTCTGTCTTCTTGGCTTCTTGTCAGTGCGCTCATCGTCTCTGTGTCTCCTGGGTTTTGTGTCGTCTTCGTCGTCCCGGTTATGCCTCCGGTGGTCTCGTCCGTGATCGCCTCTTCGTTCGCGATCGCGATCCCTGGCCTCATCACCATCTCTCCTTTCCTTCCGCCTGTCACTGCCCCGTCGGCGGTCCCCTCTTTCATCGTCGTGGCGATCCCGGTGTGTCCTGGATTCTTTATCTCTGTGTCGGTCTTCCCGGTCGATCGGGGCTTCGTCTCGGCGGGATCTTGGATGACGGCCCTCCTCATGGCCGTCTTTTCTTGACCGGTGTGATCGATGGTGTCTGTGCTTGTGCTTCCGGTCTTTCTTGTCTGCCCTCTGACGCGCCTCTTCAATCTCCTTCTTCTTCTCCTCGATCAGGAAGCCCTTCATCGGATCGTCGTCGTCGTGATCTCGCATAAGCAATGCGAGCTCTCGTTCCTCTGGCAGCATGGGGCGAGCCTCCTCCTCGTCGCTGCTCTCGTCCTCTGAGACGGCCTTGCCCTCCCTCTTCAACATGTCCTCCCAGCCGACCTTGAACTCATCGGCGTCCTCATCGTCTCGCGCTGTGTACCGCGCATGGTCGACGCGAATCAGTCGCCCGCTGATCTCTGCGCCTCCGATGTTGTCGACGGCTAAGTCGGTACTCCTCTGGTCTTCGTATTTCAGCCATCCGAAGCCCTTTGACTTTCCGGTTTCCTTGTCGCGGACGAGTTTGAGGAAGGTGGGTTCGCCGAACTGGGAGAAGATGGTGACGACATCGCCCTCAGAGAGCTCGTAGGGAAGGCCGCCAAAGTAGACGTATGCTGTGTCGCGGTAGTCGGTGTGCCAGGAAGCTTCGGGAGAGCTGTGTCGCAAGTGTCAGTGTTAGCCGTCGCTTGAATCTGTAGGTAGGAGGGGGTAGCGGGACGAGGGTAGGGCATGGCTTACATTCCGTTTTCAATCTCCTTTTTGTTGAGCGCCTGGATCGCGCGTATTTGATTCATCTTGGCGTGGTTGGTGGTGTTGCGACGCAAAGCTCTGTCAGAGTTGGATCAACGGAAGGGTTGGATGCAAGGCTGAGAGAGTGGCTGCGTGCCTGTGAGGCTCCAACCTCAAAAAAAAACTGGAACCCACTGAAGCTCAGGCTGTCTCCAGTCCCCGGTTGTCAGCCAGCCAGCCTCTAGAGCAGACCAGTCCGTGCGTCGCAGCGTGTTTGGTTTGGTTACAGTGGAGAGTACAGTAGATTGAGCTGCTGTGTTTGTGTACGACAGGCCCCGTGTGGTTTGCTCAGGCGGGTCAATTTCCGGACCGACAGCAGTACAGGCACCCTGCTAAGCAACCCCCGGCTTTCCAAACTATTGGCAACCCTGGCTCGTAGGGAGGTTTTGTCGACGGTCGACGAGACGACGCAAAAGAACCAGCTGCAACAACCTGCAATAACGGGATAACGGGGTGCCTTGTCTCCGGCTGAGACACTCTGACGATCCGCCACCGAGGCTACGCACCGGACGCTTTCCTTGGCTTGCTGCTGTCGCTGTCGCTGTCCGCCCGTGCGACAATGCCCCTACGACTCCGACATCCCTATTAACACGCCCGGCCTCTTTCTTCGTCTCCTGTGACGATTGCAATATCCACCGCGTTTCCCTTCTCCACCACGCCCTCTCCAACCGTACCCATCCATCGCCCAGGCTCTGGTCCACCACCTATGATCTGAGCACCTGCGATCCCCTCCTGGTTCCCGGTGCCACTGTGCGTGCCACGCCGAATCTGCGGCCATGACGGCGAGTAACAACCGAGTGTCGACCTACACCACGGGGTCAGGGGACGACGCCCGCAATGGCGACCAGAAGAAGGAGCCGGACCTGTGGACGTCGATGCTGGAGTCCGTCGCCAGCGGCAAGCGCCTACCTGAGAAGAACCTCATTGTCCTAGGTATGCTTGTGCTTTGAGCTCCCCCGCCGCAGCCGTGCCCACCGCTGTGCCGCATTCGAAGCTGGCTATAGGTAGCTGATCATCTATTGTTTGCGCTCCAGGCGGCACTCCCGAATCTCAACGAGACTTCCTCGAATCCCTATCCAACTCCGAATCCAGACGCAATGCCGACCGGCATAAGACACCGCCCATTGCCAACAGCTTCGCCCTGGGCTATACCTACTACGATGTCCTCGACGCCGACCAAGACGGTTCGTCCCCCTCAACAAACTACACCATCTTCTCAGACTAACAGCTCAGATACTCTTGCGCGCGTCTCTCTCTACCTCCTCTCCCAGCCCTCCGCCGAGTTCGCCTCCCTCGTCGCGCCCCTCCTCACCCCCGATTCCATCCCGAATACCGCCCTGATATTACTTCTCGACTGGTCACAGCCGCATCTATGGCTGCGTCAAATGTGGACGTGGATCCAACTGCTCCAGGAAGTCCTCAAGAAGGTCGACTCCGAGCAACATAACCTGATGGAGGACGTCATGTCAGCTTGGAAGGAGAGAGGCCGTGGAGGCGCATCTACCAATCTCGATGGAACTCCCTCGGCGACCGCAACAAGCGGTGACGGAGACAGCTCCTTGCCTTTGGGACCGGGAGAGTGGGAGGAGCCTCTAGGCTTGCCGCTATGTGTGGTTTGCCAAAACGTGAGAGCGACAATGCAGCGTATCCTCTACAAATTGACTGACCAGATATCCAGGCCCAAAAGATGGAATTTCTGGAGAAGAGCCAGGGTTGGAAAGAACCCGACTTTGACACAGTGTTGCAATATCTCCGAACCGTATTATTGAGACGTAAGTCGAGCCAGCTTGAGCCTGTATCATTCATTTGTATCAATGCTAACATATCTACAGACGGCGCTTCTCTCATCTACACCTCCCAAAATACGCCTTCCCAACTTCCCTCGCTCATCCACTCAACCCTTGGAATCACCTCTCTCCTCAAGCGCCACCCACTCAAACACAACGTCATTGACCGCGATAAGATTGTTGTGCCCCCCAACTGGGACTCATGGGGCAAGATCCGCGTCCTCGGCGGCAATTTCGATGCCGAAGTCGTCTCCAACAACTGGTCTGAGGACATCAGCTCCTCCCCTGCCGACATCGAAGCCGCGAAGAAAGCTGCCGACGAGGACGACACGGAGCCTGATCAGCAGCGGCCACCGAGCAACTCCGCAATCGCGCGGTATGAGGAGTGGTGCCGGGATCCCAACAGCGGCGGGCTGGCAGTGGTGGAGAACGCCATGCATGGTGACCACTGGATCAATGTCGATAGCGACGACACCCAGGTCTTCCTCGAACGGCAGCTCAAGATCCTCGAAGCCTTCAAGTCCAAGGTCCCTGAAAAGGCGCCTGAGAACGCCATCGCCCTCACTAGTAAGCGTATGGAGTTTAGCGACGAAAAGTCCGTCAGCGAGCACATTGGACCCGTGCAGTTCAACATGGGCGGCATCCAGGTCGATGCCGACGATATGCTGCAGCGCCTCAAGGTAAGTTCCTCTCCGCATCACTGGTGTGACCTCTTTTCTGACATCTCCGTAGGACCGCAACGCATACACTGCGTCACCCGAGGGAGAAGGTGAAGAAGGCGAGAACCCTGCGGGCAATATGGCCAAGGACTTTGACAACGACCAGCTGCAGAGCTTCTTCACGGGCCTGATGAACAGAAAGGGCAGCGCCTCAGATGCGCCCCGGTCCTAAGACCGCAGCCCCGTTGGGGTAAACAAATGAAACCTGACTTCCAAGAGAGAACCCTGGAAAGAGGATCACACTCTCATGTTCCGTCTTGATGCCTTGTACTAAGACCATGATGGGGAATGAAGTGGGTGTGGGTAGGGGCGGGGAGTGGCTGCTGTAGAATAGATACCCCTGAATGACAAAGATTTGAGCACATCCGTTTCGAACCATTCACTGAAGTTGGATTTAGTTGAGGGAGCAGACCATGGCCATGATCTAGATTCGACGACCCTACAACCTATTCATCAAAATACAAGACGTACTAATTCATCCAAAACAAGGGGGACAGACCCGATGCAAGAGCTCCTAAATAGCAACACCCCAATAAGCCCCGGCGTCCAAGATGACCATCCAAAGGCACACGACGAAATCTCATAATGTCCCCCACATCTTGCTCTTGGTCCCAATTAGGTACTTAGTCTAGTAGGCTTGTATGCGACCTTCACGTTACTCTTTTCAACACCCAACCGCGCGGCGACGACGCCACTGAGCAGGCCGGGGAACAGCCAGGGATGCTGGAGCATCTCCACCTCAAAGGCATTGATGGCTTGGCGAGCCAGGGCGGAAAGGGCATCGTCAGAAAGGAGATCGGCGAGGCTGAAGAGATTGGCAACGGTGACGGCGTTGGTCGAGGGGAGGGAAGTGTCCATGCCGTCCTTGAGGCGAATGATGGTGTGGGGGGATGACTCGGTCGTGGTGAAGAAGGCACCAGCAGGGTCGGAGAAGAGCGAAATTTGGGATTCTGTGAGAGTAGTGGTTAGTTTACGATGCATATCGAATTGAGGTGGGGATCCGAGTAGAAGACTCACGTTGGAGAGTGTCAGCGAACTCCAGGAAAGATTCGTCGCTGGTGACCTTGAAGAGATCGAGGAGGCCTTGGATAAGGTAGGCATAGTCATCTGCAAAGGCTTTGATCTCCCTTTCGCCTTGCCATATCCGATATAGGCTCTTCTCGCCGGCATCCCAAAGCTTCTCTTGGATGAAAGCCGCGGCCTTCTTCGCGACACTGAGGTATTTGTCGCTTCGCTCTTGGTCGAAATCCTTGAGAGCCAGACTAGTTTGGGCCAGCGCTGATATGACGAGCCCATTCCATCCCACGATGAGCTTGTTATCCAGGTCCGGTCTCGGCCGGTCCCTATCCCTCCTCTCCTTGAGGGCAGACTTGGCAATCTGGATGGACTTCTTAACCTCCTCGATGGTGATTCTGAACTGCTTACTCAGTTGCTCGACGTTTCTGTCGACCTTGAGGATGTTCTGGTTGATGAAGTCGTCGTTCGGGTCGTGTCGCTCCTCAACGTTACCGTCTTCTTGCACACCCCAGTGGGTTGCCACAAGCGGGCTGATGTTCTTGCTCGCCGCGTCAACCACCGAGTCGAATTCACGCCTTGTCCAAGTGTAGTATGCGCCCTCACGAATTTCCTTGTCGTCCTTCTCGGGGGACGAATCGGACGCTTCGCTCGATACGAACCCGCCTTCGGGGAGGGCGATCGGGGCTGAGGAGAGGTAATCAGCCAGCTCAAGCACAATGTCGTAAAACTCGCTGGTTTGTTTTCCACCGCTCGATTTCCATGACTCGAGGTACAGGGAGAGGAGTTGGGCATTGTCCACGACCAGCTTTTCAAAGTTGGGAATGCTCCAGTCGGGGGTGACTGAGCAACGTGAGAAGCCCGCGCCGCCAACATGATCACGCAGAGCACCATCGCGGATCTTCCGTAGGGTGTCCAGGGCGATTTCTGTGGCATGCTTACATTCTGCCTCACCAACAACATCCTGGACTGCAGTTGGCGACTTAGAGAGACCTAGAAGGAAGGCCAACTTGGGAGGTGTAAGGAACTTGGGCGCCAGGCCAAACCCTCCATAGACAGGGTCGAATGTGCCAGCAATATGGGTGTAGGCTTCCTCAAGCTGGTCGAGGTCCAGCTCACTGGAAACTACAGTATCCTTCTCCTTGCTCCCGTCGCTGTGGGCAGGGGCTGGCGCACCCCACCCCGAAGGCCCCAGAGATGAAGTAGCTGAGATGCGACTGGTGCCAAGGGTGCCCTCAGCGGCGAACTCTCTGAGCTGTCCTAGGACCTCGGTTGCCTCCTTCCGGCAGCGGGCCTCTTGGTCGCTCCAGATATCCCGTACCTTCTTCACGATTGTGAAGAAATCTAGCACCTCATCCGCGTTCTCATCATCCGCGACACGGCGCCGGTTGCCTGGGCCGGGCCAGTAGGTTCCACCGAACACAGGCTCGAGGTTGGGAGTCAGGAAAAGATTCAAGGGCCATCCTCCAGCGTTGCTCACGGCCTGGACATAGTTCATGTAGATGGTATCCAGGTCAGGACGCTCTTCTCGGTCGATGATGACGGGGATGAAGGACTCGTTGAGGACGGACGCGCAATCCGGGTTAGAGAAGGACTCAAGGAACATGAGGCGGCAGTCTTAGCAGGTTAGCGGTGGCCATGACACGCATGGGACAGGACATGAGGCTTACAGTGGCACGCCTTGTATCCAATGTGCAAGAAGATGAGCTTGTTCTCCTTCCTGGCCCGTTCCACGGCCTCATCGTCCAGCAGCTGCCATGATACCAGCCCATCCGCCTGGCCCTTGACGTAGGGGCTTCTGCTGGCCGCCGCGCGGTTTCGGAGCGTGGGGAGGGGTTCGGGAGTAACGGTTACTCCTGGGGCCACGGGGCTGGTGCGCAAGGCCTTGGCCGAGGCAGTGAGCTCTGAAGCAACCATGATGCGAAGCTGATCTCGCGCGCGCACAGTTGGTCTATGCGACTATTCCGGGAACCAGGGCTTTTGGGCGTCGAGGGTTGGCGGAGTGGCGAGGATGTTGGATCATCCAAGACGAATGCAAGTGCAAGGGCAAGCAAGTGCAAGCGCAGGTGGAGGTGGGGGAGTCTGACCAGGCCCTGGAGAGGTGGCGGTTTAAAGGTGGAGGTTTAGCAAGAGCTGTAGGAGGCCACTAGAATGACACAATCTACAGCCGCTGCTGCGCGTGGTGCACCAGGGAGCGAGATGGCGATCGATCTGCAGGTGTAGATGATAGCGACTGAGCGGTGGAGATGATGAGATGGCGACAAGAGCGATGGCGATAGCGGCGGCAGCGGCCTGATTAATAAATTAGCCTCTGGCACCAGAGCCCGCGCAGCTTCTACAGTTTGGCTCCGTGTTTATTTAGAGGCGCACTTGCACAGCAAGGGCCAAGTCCGGCCAACTCCAGGCCTGGTGAGTGAGGCGATAGCGGGGTCGTTGCCAGCAGCCGCGGGGCAATCATGATCCAAACACCCCAAACACCCTCAACACCCAAACACGTCGTCCCGCCTCATGTCGTCTCCCGCCGTTATCCATCACGTTACCTACACCCGCGTTCCTCTGTGCCTGCAGACGTCTGCATTTGCCAACCAAGCCCATGCCGTTTGCCCCAATCACAATCAATCGTCATGCCCGCCCGGCCTTTTCCATGATGGTCGCGGGGTTGAGCCCGTTGGGCGTCGATAAGCCGGTTGATCATTGCAGGGTTCTTGCATTGTTAGCTGCCTGACTCCGTAAACCTCCAACGGCTGTCAAGCCAACTGACGACAGCCAGCGTGACAAGCCAATAATCACGAGAATGATTGCTGTCAAACATGATATTAAGGCCACTTTCGTCAGCCCGCGTAATATCAGCCCTTCTATATGTCTCCACTTATGCACGATCAAGCCGCCACTGCAACTCTTGTCAATACACCCGATTTCTCTCACCGCCACTGGATGACTGCTCCTTCAATGACCCCCCTTGCTCTCATCCCTATGAGCATGGGTTGGGAACACAAACCACGTTTTGGGATACCTTTGGCATGGGTCTAATCAAGTGGTTGCGGATTAAAGCCGATTTCCCCCTACTAGGTCCCTTTATTTCGTACCTGGATCGACGTCCATCCTCTAATATAGGCAAACATGAGGAAGCATAACGCTTTTAAACCGGTATCATGCCAAACAAATACATTGGCCAGGTGTATCGATTACAGCCAAGTAGACTCCAATTACCACAACTCAGGGGAGTTGGGAACACGGGAAAATGACACGAGCACGCATGTATGACAGGTGTTGCTTCACCATCCCAGCAGCCGGTAACGGGAGGAAGAAGATGACCGAGCTTGACATCATAGGGCTATAGTTAAATGAGGATCAACGCGTGTAACTATGTGATGATTCGCCAACTTTACTTGAATACTCCATGCCTACTTTATCTCAACCGAATCTGCGCCCTTCACTCAAAGTCGAAGCTAGCCGACGAAATGTCTCGACACGACCTGGCTGCAGTCGGGAGCCGCTGGGTACGAGACGGCCCAACGCCGGTTCGAGGAGGGAAATCCTGTTGTGATCAAGTGGGAGGGCTTAGAAGACTCGTGGGAAAAGGGAATAAAAAAAGAACAGCTGAGCAAGACGGAGGTAGACGGCCTGTCAAGCGGATGCGAGACGGACCTGGAAGAATGGCATAACATCATCCAGAGACGCGGAGGTTCTCGAGTGCTGCATGCTAGACTTTGCACTTTACACCGTCCCCCGAGAGCGGCTGGATTTCTTTGTCTTCGGGTTGGATACTAAATTGTTATTTGGGATCGAGAAGGACATGAAGGAAGAAGTTGCAGCTGCCAACTGGTTATTTGCTAGATACCCTCGATCCCTAGATCCCTAGATCCCTAGATACCTAGGTAGGTAGGTAGGCTGGGATTGTCGGACATGTGGATTCTCTTTTTCCACTTCATGAGCCGATCGGGTGGGGCCGGCGCCCACTTCAGCACTCACTCCCAGTGCGGTAGCTTATCGATAAGCGCCCCGGTACCTGCAGTGAGCTCCCAAGCACCTTCGTCACCGTCCTCCGTCGTCTTCGTCTTCCTCGACTTCTTCCCTCCTCCTCCATCCGCCCTGATATCGCGTCCATCGCACGGGCGGCGATCTACAAACCATGACAGACCCCACTTACACCGTCTTCATCAAGGTGCCCATGCCCCGTGGCGACTTTGTCGACCCGCCGCCGGTAAGCTGAACCGCAGCATGATGCATCGTCATGGGCCCGCCGGAATTGGCTATGGAGGGGCTAATGAACTGCCACAGGTCAACTGGGACTCCAACAAGGACGAGGCACTGTGGAAGATCCTGTCGGGAGCAGCCAAGACGGAGATTGATTGTATGTTTGATGACTCCTTGCTGAATATTTGACCTATCGCTAACGCACGTAGGGCACGAAATGTACGTGTAGATCATCCATTCCCGGCGCCTAGATCATACTGACCCTAGACAAGTGCCGATCGCTTCGAGGTCCCCGTCGATTTCCTCCTACAGCAGGTCGCCTACCTGACTGAACGACATGCCTCCCAAGTCCGAGCCCAAGTCCGAAAGGCTACGGCTGCTGCCAGAGGCTCTGCTGCGCCGTCGCCTATCCCTGGCGCCGACTCAGCTGCACTGGGCCACCAACGAGCACCGTCGTCTCTATCCATACGAAGAGACTCTCCCATGCCGCGTGGCGACCACGGAAGCGGCACTGGGACGCCGCTCAATTCGTCCATGCGACCAGTCGTCTCGCGAAACCCATCGACTAACACGACGGTGCTGCGAGACATGATGGGAGGGTCAGCTTCACCTCGGCCGGGTATGGTAACAGGCCGCAGCGGAGAACGCCGACGACTATCATCACTCCCGCTCACATCGACCACAGCCAAGTCTCCGGAAAGGGAAGCACAACAAGAACCCTCGCCGGCACGAGATCGGAGCCCCTCACCAGGCCCAGCCGAAGACAGCTCCACGGCAACCTCGGACGACGAATCTAGCCCCGCCCAGTCCCGTATTATCCGTCGCCCTCCTCGCTTTCAGCAACATGACGCAGCGCCGCCTTATGACGATGATGACGACGACGAATCCGAGCCCGCATTTCAACCCTACAAGGCTCCTGACCAGACGTCGGCGGGCGATCTTGGGTCAACACTCAAGGGAGACGGCCGCGGCTCGTCCAAGAAGTTCCCAAGAAGTCTGGGCAAGGGCGCCATCCACAAGTCTCAAACATCCGACTCTTCGGCCAGCTCTGCAGCAATGGTTCAGAGACCGGGCAAGTCGCGCGAGCAACGCCAGCCAGGTCCCTTATCCCCGCGCCGGGCTGAGCTCGCTGCTCAGAGTCCGGGAAGCAAGAGTAGAGGTTATTCTCGCGAAGGCAGCGATGGAACGCCTAGTATGGGCAGCAGCTTCAGTGACCTCGATGGTATGTCTTGCTTGTATCCTAAACTTTCATTGGTCGTCTTACTGACCCAACTTCCTTTAGACGCATCTGTCACACAATCGGCGTTGGAAGAGGCTCTCGCATCACACATGAATCGTGGAGCAAGTAGCCGATTCAGCATTAGTCAGGCGTTCCGCAGCCGGTACACCCCCAGCTCAAATCAGTGAGCATTGTTTGGGTTTAGGGGCGTTTGTTTTGCGCTTGGCAAGGTGTTTGGAATGCGACCCTGGTTTCTTGCGGTTGCATACAGGTTCGGCGTTGGATATTCGTCTCTGCATTTCGCATCGCATTTAGGATTAGCGATGGCTAAAGATCCCATCTCCTCTATTATGAAACACGTGAATAAAACATTCCCCCCCCAATTCGATACACTTCTTTGCTGTTCCTAAGGGTGTGTATTGTGATGCGTATGGTATAGTTACACAGATAGCTTGTTTGGCTAGTTTGTTTGAAAGTGTTGCCATTCCGCTAGCTTGTCGGGAGCTCGCATGGTTGTTTTCGAAAGCCAGTAGGTCAGTTTGGTACATTCTAACAGTTTCAATGGCTTTATGCAGTCACGGAGCGCGATGTTGTAGAAAATTTGGAAAACGTACTGTGTTGAAAAGCAGGTCGGCTGCGTGCACCTGCAACACTCCTGGTCACCTCCTCGTCTCTTTTTCTTTGACCACCACCACCTGGTCCTCCTTCTTCAATACACCCACATTTAAGCCAGGTGTTCTATCGCTCCTCCAAATCTCCTCTTTTCGACGAAGAAAGAAAATCCGACAGTTCAGTTACCATGTTTCGCCGTCACTGGTCTGGCCTCCCCAAGGACGCCTCTTTTCCCTCTGACCTCGCCGGGCTCGGGTGCACTCCTCTCTCACCTCAAGTCTTGCTCTGAAGCTAATGATGTAATAGGTATTTTGTCAACGATGATGACGAAATCCGCTCTATCGAGAACCCGGACTGCTACTTCAAGTTCTTCAGCAGCCGCAACACGCGGGTCAATGAGCGCCAGCGCTTCGCGTTCAATGGTATGACCGTAATAGACTCTCCCAAAATTCAGGTACTGATTTACTTGTAGGAGCCATGGAGAAAGTCGTACACGATCGTCTTGAGAATGAAGGCCTTGAGAAGATGATTCTCCCCCTCGGAGCGTCTCCCTCGCAGAACCACATTCCCATCTTCACATCCCCAGACCTCGCCTCGTGCTCCCGCATTGTCGTTATCTTCGGCGAACCAACTCAGGACCTCGGAATGCTTGCTGGCCGCATTGCAAACGGTCCCGGTGGACTCACAAAGGGTAGCATGATCTCCATCGTCCGCGCTCTCCGCCAGCAGGCCGCATCGCCCGACAATGCATCGCCCCCAGGCATCGTGCTGGCAAACATGGGCCAGAGGCACTGGTGGCCCGAGGGGCTGCGTGCCCTTACTATGGCAGCGAGTGGCGATACAGAACTGCCCAGTTTGGTTCACTCGGGAAAGCGACATGTTCCATCTTTGAACGAAATCCCCGGTAGCGAGAGCCCGCTTCGGCACATGACGACTATCTTTCGAGATGTTCTCACGGGGACACCTGAATGTACGGCCAAGATCGATGTAATTGCAGTGGGAGAAAGCTGCGAGGTTGTAGAGAACTTCTTTGATGACCAGGAAAACTGGGGTTCCTGGGGTGGCAGACTCAGTTCCATGGCACTGCTTGGTACCGTTTTCAAAACAGACGAGCTTACCAACGAGGCGTTCAAGGCATTTCTGGCCCAGGTAAGTTACACAACACAATCAAAAAAGTGCTAGATCGTCTCTAATAGCACCATAATTTAGCGTACACGTGGCTACCTCGTCTCCGAAGAGCCTCTAGATACGCCCCTTGCCCCTCCTGAAGGCAATGCATCTCTCTTAATTGAGTCCCTCGGCTGCCCTTGCTACTCCTCTTCTGAGCCCTACCATACCGAACTCATCGCCATCCGTGCTCTTGAACCTGTCCTTGGCTACCTACAGGACGTTGCCGTGACCCAAGATTTCACCAACCCACTCATCAGTGTCATCGAGCGCCCCAAGACCGACTTCACTGATAACGACTGGCAGAAGCTGCCAGATCAGGAGAGACCATCCATCATCCAGCTTGACCCAGAGATCATGAAAAATGAGGTTCAGCAGGCAAGACGGTGGAGACGGTTTGAGCAGACGGGGGAGGCGCCAAATTCGGATTCGGAGGACGAGGATGAGTTTGAGGATGCCCAGCGTGGAGGCAAGTCGGGAGAAGGTGAAGACATCACCTGGAAAGAGGACCAAGAACCCCGATAGTTCGTAATATAATGTGAGGCGTAACTCATTCATTAGACGTGGATTACACAGCCGCTTCAATCAAGTGGAGCGTGGCCAAAATAAGATACAAGATACAATCTCTCAGCCAGCGCCTATGACCGACGATATTCCCAAAACCCGCCCACATAAGATACATCAAAGTGCCTATTTTACGCCTTGAAGAGGGCTGCCAAACCAGGATCCTCTTTCCTCACATCCTCCAGTAGCTCCTTTGTCCTCCGGACACGCTCCTTGACGACTCCATCTTCAGCGGCCCAGCGGCCCTCTGCGGATTGGGCGCCACTCCAGAAAGAGAAGACACTGGAGCGGTTCGCGGCCTTTTCGCGCATCTGCTCCTCCTCCTTGGCGAGCTTGACGACCATCCTGCCCCAGTTATCGAGGCCTGCGGTGAGGCACTCACAACATGTTTGTTTGGAGGTTTTGTCGTCGGTGGTGGGGCCGAGGGCGCGGAGCTGCTCCTCAGCTATGTCGACGCTGTCGCGAGTCCATGACAAGCCGTCATCACGAGACGAGGAGGCGTACAGAATCTCGCCGATCCAGAGGCTGAGAGAGGCTTCCTGGCAACGCTCTTGGGGGCTGCGCCAGGGGGCTTGGGTGCCGTCGGGGGGCGGAGACGGGTAGTCGGGCTGGGAGACAGCGGAGAGGACCTGGGTCCAGAGGGATTCCCTAGGGGCCCGCGTGCGAGAAACGGTGGGGGGGTCGTTGGGGAGGAAGCGGCGCGCCTTGAGGAGGGAAAGGTAGATGGGGAGGGCAGCAGAGATGTCGCCGCTGCGGGCTTTGTGGGTTGCGACGGCGGTAATGGCGTCGAGGAGATTTAGCGAGGGCGGGCCGGCCTTTTCGTTCAGGACAAACGTCTTGGGATTGTAGGGCGGATTTGACATGTTGAGACCTTGGGTTGCCTCAGCAAGCGCTAGGTTGTACAGAGCATCCGGGCCTTCGGGCCTCTGCTTGAACTCCATGAAGCTGGCGTATTCCAATGCCGCCTCTAGCTTTTGCCGCGCCGTGAAGCCCTTCGTCGCCAAGACCTTCATATACCAGCTGTCGGCGCTGGGATAAGCGATCTCGCAGTCCTCCTCGCGGGGCGCATGGGGCTGGCCTGGTGGGATGGGCACAGGCCGCGGGTTTGAAGGCCCAATGACAAACTCGGGCGGCGATATCACATTGCGGGTGAGGTCGCGAACCCAGCCGTCGGTGTGTTCAGATGCCTTGGCGGCCAACATGATGGCTTCGAAATAGCCCCGCCGCCACTCCTCGCTCTTGCCGGAGATGTCGCACGGGTTGAATTCGCCGGGGAACTGGGCGGTCGGATCGACTATGTCGGACAGCTTCGTCACACCCTCTCCGTCGACCTTGGCGTCTTCGAGGCGCAGGACGCAGCCGCGGGAGAGCTCCATGGCCTGCGCCCAATTGACCTGGCCGTTCTTAGGATCCTTGCCATTGTTCGCATCCCTCAGCAGCTTCCGGGTGATGAAACCCCACTCGTGGGGTGTCGGGAAGTCCCGCTCCAGCGACTCCTCGTTGATGAAGAAATAGATGACGCCCATGCAGACGAGAATGCCCCAGAAGGAAACGGTGTACCGCACCGCCATCTTGGCCTCGTGCTTCAGCCATTGCTTGCGCTCGGTGGTGAAGCATCGCACGGAGCGGTTGGTCACCGGGATCGCGAGGAATGGCAGGATCGGCCTCGACTTGGTGGTGAGCTGTGTGTAGTAGGCGAATGTTCGGAGGCAGGGTGTTCGTGATCGGAGCGCTTGCCGCGGCGTACTGAGCCTGGCTCGACGGACGACGAGCCGAGGACGCATGGCGCCGGCTGGAGATGGTCGTCCCCGGGTTGGTTTAGGCGGGCTGGTTTAGGCGGGATGTGTGGGCTGGAATTGGGAATTCTTCAGTCGCAGGCGCCGGGCATGTTTCGTCGCATCATCGAATCTAACGTCAAATGATTGGCGGCTCAACGTCACAGCTTTTCAAGATGCGGCGTCAGTGGTCCGGTGCACCGGCTGATGACTAAGGCGGTTGGCGCCGGGACACACAAATTCTGGAGCGCAAGTGAGAGCGCATGATGCTCGGAAATTCCTGGTTAGCGGTGTGATAACGTCTCTATAGGTGCCGTTTTCTATTCCACATCATAATGGTCTGAAAACATGGCCTCATTCCTCTCAGATACGGTTTCAATCCCTCGCTTCCAGCTGGTTGCAACGGCTGTGGTTTCGGGCGCGGCAGTCGCGTCACTCCTCCTCGGCTATCAAGCGCTTGAGAGGAACCAGAGAATCGATGAACTGAAGAACTCCATCCCCCACGATGATGTCAGCATACAGCGAGTGCGTTTGAAACATGCATGATGGTATTGCCGTTCAGGCCAGCTGACACTATATGTAGCTAGACAACTTCGGCGGCTCCTTGGCGCCGCCTCCAGTCGATCAGGAAGATGCGCGCAATCAAGCGCTTGCCCGCCGTGCTCAATCCGGAGACTTCGACGGGGAGCTGATTGAGGAGCAGCTGGCGCGCAACCGTGTTTTCCTGTCGCCAGAGGGATTTGACGTCCTGCGCAACTCGTTCGTCATCATCGTCGGCTGCGGCGGCGTCGGCTCTCACTGCGCGGCGGCTCTGGCCCGCTCGGGCGTGTCAAAGCTGCGACTGATCGATTTCGACCAGGTCACGCTGAGCTCGCTGAACCGCCATGCGGTGGCGACTCTGGCGGATGTGGGAACCTCCAAGGTCCAGTGTCTTCGGCGCCGACTGATTGCCATCGCTCCCTGGGTCAAGTTTGATCTGCAACAGGAGAAGTTGGATGGAGATGTCGCTGAGCGATTGCTTGGCCCCTGGGATGACGAGGACGGCCAAGCCCCGGACTACATCATTGATGCCATCGATAACATCGACACCAAGGTCGGGCTCTTGAAATACTGTCACGATAACGAACTACCCGTGATCAGTTCCATGGGTGCCGGTTGCAAGAGCGATCCCACTCGTATCATCGTTGGGGACATTGGCACGAGCACTGATGACGGTTTGTCACGGGCGACACGCCGACGACTCAAGCTCCTGGGTATCACAAGTGGAATTCCCGTGGTATACTCCAACGAGAAGACAGGCGAGGGTAAAGCAGAGTTGCTACCCCTGGATGAAGAGGAGTTCAAGAAGGGTGCCGTGGGGGATCTGGCGGCCATGCCGAGCTTCCGTGTGCGCATCCTACCCGTTTTGGGTACGATGCCCGCCATCTTCGGCCTCACCGTTGCCAACCACGTCATCCTCAGCATCACGGGCTACCCGCATGACTACCTCCCAGCCAAGGGCCGCGACCGCATGTACGACGGCATCCTGGCGTACGTCCAGAGCTCCGAGGACAAGCTAGCGCGCATCACGGATGGCGGCGACACCGTTGGCCTCAAGATACCCCTGACGGTCGGGGACGTGGCCTTCCTCGCCGAGGAGCTGTATAACGGCCGTAGCGTCATCACCGGCATACCGACCAAGCTGGTCTTGATTCGCTGGCGCCGCCCCGAGGGCAGCAGCATGACAGTGCTGGGCGAGGGCAAGGATGTCCAGAAGTGCTCGACGGTGCGGTTAGGCGACTTAGTCTGTATGACCAAGGAAGAAGCCTCACGCCACGAGAAAGAGGTCTTCAAGGCCGGGAAGCCCTTGAAGAAGGTCTATGATGCCGCCACGATCGAGAGGGTGAAGGCGAAGTTGAAGGAGGCCAAGAAATACGAGGCCATTCGATGATATTGTTTATGGGTTACAAAACGTCGCGCAATGTACTTGTTTCTTGCAGATAAAGCTAGATCTAAAATTTTGATGCAAATCTCCAACTATGAAAGGGCGTGACCCCCCTCTTCTTCCCTCTTCCCCCTTCCCTCATTCGATGATGTTATTTCTGGGTTACAAAACATCGCGCAATGTACTTGTTTCTTGCAGATAAAGCCAGATCTAAATTTTGATGCAAATCTCCGACTATAAAAGGCCGTGATCCCCCCTACTTCCCTCTTCTCCCTTCCCCCATTTTATATCACCCCTACCTCGTACTCAATTATCCTACTTACTCAACTATCCTACTTACTCAATTACCATATTGACTCGATTACCCTACTGTATCATCCCTAATGTCATTTAAAATATATCACCCTTGCTATCGCCTTTGTTCTATCTTCCTTAATGTCACCCCAACTGGACCATCCTGACTGGATTACCCTGCTACCTGGTTCTTGCCGGACTACCCTACTTCCCTACATCGCTATATTTTTATACTCGAAGCCGTCCTCCCAAAGATGAAAACAGGACCTCGTCTCATTATATTTCAATATATTTCAGGTACTCACAGTGAGCTCCCTTTAACGAGTGGAGAGAGATGATGGCAAGTTGGTGCCTACCCTAAACCACCAACTTGGAAGTCAGGATCTCGAACAACACTTGAGATGCACTTTAGGAAGCTAATATCCGGGCCAAAGGCCGCACCATTGATCCATATGGATTGACTAATGAATAGTTGCAGATGATATTGTTCGACGGATGATAGCTACTGCATCCGGGTAGTTCTCTCGATCGATCATCCAACACCAATCAAAACTCGACGTTCGCCTGGTTTGTTCTCTCGTCGTTCAGAGCCCTAGGAATGAGTACGATGACGCAAACAACCCATGTATCACATCGCATCAAGCAGCCTCATTAGGCGATGCTACGCGCCCTCCTGACACGTCCCTTTCAAGGCAGCTTTGCATCGAACTTGACTGAGCACTAGATGCCTGAATGACCGATTTACCCCGCAAGTATGCATGAGTAGCCAACGGCAAGTTGCACTTCTCTCCCTGAAGTCCAGATGTGGGAAAGTTGGGCTCAGGCGTGGGGGGTTCTCTGCTCTTTTACAAAACTGCCCATCCGCCCAGCTGCAATGGGTCTATGCGGCTACGAGTCAAGGCGACTGTCGGTCAAGAAGGCGATTGTTGCAAAACTTTCTTTTTTGCTCTCGGCTGAGATGCGATCAATCGAGAGAGTCACAAGAGGGGCCAGATCATGAGCATCCAACTTTCTAGTGGCCCTACCCTACATAAGCCGAACGACACCGCTTATTATCATGGACAACTCTCTGCTGCCTCGTTTCTCAACCGTCTAGGGTGGGTAAAGGTCAAACAGTACTCTGCTCAGCCCCGTTGCCTCTCCGGGAAGAAATGACCCTAAGACCTCTCTGGCTTCGAAGGCGTACCAATTGTTTGAGAATGCGGGCGCAAGCAGACAGCGAAGTGCAAATCCTAAGTGCACATCAGACTAGCCTTCACATTGATATGTGACGATGGCACAAGGCAGAGAGAGGCAGCCCAAAGTACAATCAAAATGGCACGACAGGAAAGATCCTGTTCAGCCGCACGGTTGCAAGCTTGTTTCATAAATAGCAACCTCGAAACCACTTGTCAGACGGCAGATCCTACGGAGATCCTACGGTGCGGCCGCAGACCAAAATCAGTGGGCAGGAGAAGGCAACGGACGGCGCCCATTTTGTAGCCTGTTTGACAAAGGAGGCTTCCTGCCGAAATTGCACTTAGCCGTTGGATGTATGCCGTGATCGAGATAGGTAGCAGCGGTTGGTTGCGTTGCAGCTCACAGGCAGCGTGACAGATGAATGGATATCTGCAATTTGCACGACCTCTACATTTGGTACAACGCCAGTTTTATGAGAGGGTAGTACAGGGCATCCTCGGTGAGGAGCTGAACAGTTGGTTGGGGGCTACCACGAGCTGCAAGGGATATCACTGTGGCTTAAGAGCTAGAGATATAGTACCTCTACAGATCTTGAGCAAACCGCCTTTGGTACGCCACTCAGCGACGTGATGATGGGGTTGGAGATGACAACCTCGAAAGTTGAGGCCTAGAAGAGCCGCATCCATAATCTCAACAGCTGCCGTTGAGAGAGCCAGAAAATACGACGCTAAATCAAAGAGTTGTTACCCCTCCAGTTTCCGCACGCCCTGCAGCCTGGCTTTGATGATAGTGGCGTGGTTTGTTGCTTGAAGAGCTGCAAATCGTCGTCGTCACGCCGTCATTGATCACACATAAACATGAACTTGTAGGTTGCACATTATACACTTAGCCGAACATATGCTGTCGGGTGCCGTAATACTAGATGCATTCATTTCCGCGACTGGGCTTGCATTTTGGTGGTGATCCCGTCGATCCTCGGATACGTTTGCAAGGAGGCGGATCGAAATGTGGACATTGGCTCAAGAAAGGTTCGACGAACCGAAACCGGCTTCTTGAGCCAATCTTTGGAAAAAGAAGTCATTGGACTTGAGTGTCCTGTGACGTTGTTCAGCCCCGCAGCCGAATGAATACATATTGAGGGTGATGCTAATTCCTGGTGTAGCCCAAGACGGTGGGTGATTGGACTTGAATTCACGGGGGACCAGATGATCCCCTTGACGACGCGCCGTGTGAGACGCTGGCCGGGAGCCTCAAGATTGCAGGCCACTGGCGAACCATTAGGCCCCTGTGAGGCAACACAATGCAGCACCACTGCGTCAACTTGCATTCAACCTCGGAACCGCGACCAACACAAACAAGGCCAGAATTCGTATTTTGGGTAGGAGGATGTGATGGGACAAGGCGGGCGCCAACTGACGGGCAACGGGAACTCTGTGTTGGTACCGTCCTGTACCCGAGAGCACTGCATTGGACATCCCGTGTTAACAGCCGGGTGTCTAATGAAGTGGAGTGCCGACTAAAACCAACCATGTACTAGCTAGCTACGTAGCCTGGTCGCCTTGTCACCGCACTTTCGAACCAGGACGGGGTGAACTCTCCTTGATCCGCTCGGCTCGAGAGTTCTGGTTTAGTTGGTACGATACAATCGTCCCCCAATTTAGCATTATGCGCTGCGTTTTGCCTCGTCAGGCTCAATTCCAGAACCGGAAATCACAATTGGGCTGGTGCTGTCGACGTCGATTGTGCAGGCTCTGTGCTGTGCTTCGTGGTCAAATGTTAGTGGATTACGAAGACAGGACAGATTAGCCAGGAAGGCCTCAAAGCAATGCAAGACTGGTAGTGATGAATAAATCAACAATACCCAGCCACGTCAGCCATACCTGGGGGCCCAGGGCAATAGTATTAATGCAACTGCGAGATAAACCCGGCGGAGCCAAATCTTGGACAAAAACATCGGCCCGTGCACGCGTTACGTTGAACTGCAGGAACCGCATCGACTAATGTGATATATGACTCGTGGCGCTTTGCACGTAAACATTAACCACGTGGTTATAATATAGTATCTCCAGACCGCTATCCATAGGCCTCGGGCCATGTTGCTGTAAGGACCGAAAATCGGATAATGTCCAAGGGTGGCCCTGACGCGGGTAATGCTGGGCACTATGAGGGGGCCCCATTGGCTATTTTCAGATCAGCCGGTGAACGCGAGGTTCCTGGATCCTGGCGCCTAATCACTTAATTAGAAAACCTCGACAAGGGAATCAGGACGTTGCAGCGCAACAAATGTCCCATCGTGTAGCGGGTATCAACTCTGGCCTCAAGGCAGGCGACCATCTCGATGCCCTCATGCTCGATGTGACTCTGTTTTGTGGCATGTGTTGGCTCGGTCGTGACGAGCCTCATCCGCTGATGTTCGCCTTGTCCACATCAAGATGCTAGCCGCTGAGACATTCTGGCGCCTAAGCAGGCAGACCAACATCGCAGGCTCTCATCCACTCAGCGCTGTGTTGTGCTCCTTAATTCATGCCAGATGACACTTGTCACCGTCAGCCTCAGCCAAGGATCGCGACGAAGTGCTGTTGCCATATATTGGCTTCCACGATTTCAGCCCCTCTCATGCCGTGCACACTTTGTGACTCTCATTCGTTTTGGCAAATGGCCGCCTAGTTTCACCTCTACCAGGCCTCAGAACCACAAGGGAATATTGCATGCCAGCCCTGCCTGATACCAAAGATGTGATAGTGAGATCTGATAGGCAGCGACGCGGTCACAGCCATGCCCTGGTAGATCCATGGCGCGAGCCTGATCTTCAAGTGAAAACATGCTTTGTGCTATGAGAAGATCATCAGTGATATTCGTAGGCAATGACGACGCTTCTGTATGATACGACCAGCTGAGGCCAGAACAGCCTTCAATTGGATACTGTCGATGAATCAACGTTGAAGAAAAAACTTGGATGTTGGCCCATACTGGTCGCGATCATCATCAGCTGGGATGGAATGGCGAGCCGCGAGTTTCTCAGCCACTGAGGCGGAGACGCCTCACTAAATGATCCCGGTTTAGAGGGTCGCCACCTCTCTGGCACGCTATGACCCTTGATATCGCGAGGCGACAGAGACGGTCCCATCGAGAGTCATTCCAAGCGCCGCTTGTTGGGTCTTTTGTTCACTCCCCCTTTTTGTGTTTCAGTTTTGGCCAGGTAATGCCCACCATGGTTGTTGGAACTTTCGAAAGTCTGTGTCGCTGGGCGACTCGTTTGGTGCCATTGGCTGGCAAAAATGAGCTATTGAATTCGCCACATAGACAGGGATTCAAAGTAGGCTGGCTGAGCTGAG
Source organism: Cylindrodendrum hubeiense (assembly GCA_014621425.1). NCBI lineage: Eukaryota > Fungi > Ascomycota > Sordariomycetes > Hypocreales > Nectriaceae > Cylindrodendrum > Cylindrodendrum hubeiense. The sequence goes on from JAANBB010000131.1 coordinate 23,406, forward strand.
TGGGCGGCAAGGCTGACCATACATGGAATCAGAGCTGCATTGCAGCACAAAACCAATCTTACCGTCAGCTTTCGTCCTATTAGTTGTGATTCAGGTGGTTTGGTAACTTGAGCTGACCATGGACCAGCCTCGGCGGACCGTTGGAGGATCAGGGACCCCAAGTTGGATGCTAATTCCGTTAATCTCCGCGGTAGCTGAACGGGGAGTCTGACGCCCCGTCATTGAGTGGGTGAGAGTTTAGATTATCATGGAAGAAGGGATGTGGGCGGACGGTTCGCAAGCCTTGACGGTGGGAAAGGGCAACTCGGCTGTGGTCCGCGGGCAAGCAATGTCTTGGAAAGCTGTCAGGCGACGGGCACCAACAATGGGCGATGCATGCTGATGTGCACAATGGGAAAGAAAAAAAGAATAGAATCTGGCAGCTTGTAGGAATGCTAACTTTTGGGAAAGTTGCGAGGTAATGATGATTATGATGATGATGTAGATGGTGTAAGAGAAAGGAGCGACGGTGCGTGCGCAGTTGCGATTTGGCTTGGAGTACGGAGTAGAGATTTGGTGTTCTCAATTCTAGACATTCGCCAGGATTCAATGCACGCACCGAGACTACTTTCAACGCACTAACCTTCCTTGGCTTGAGCAGGCATGTGCAGGTATGTGCAGGTATGTGCAGGATTGATTCGAGCTTGGGAGAGCTCACCGCTAACTTGGTCACTGTTGACCAATTCACGCATTGTCCGCCAGCCGTGCACACACTCAGCAACCGGCCGTTCTGATTTCGCAAGTGAGTAACTGAATCCGACAATTCCTTTTCAATGAATGAAGTCCCATGCTGATACAACTTTTCACTTTCTATTGCATATCATAATATAAATACTTGACAACCAACCTGGAGGAAGATATGAACACCAGGCTTGCTCGGGCGCTCTCGGTGTGAGCTCCCCCAGGCTGCACAAAGGCAGCTCGGTCGCCTAGGGTTCGCATACTGCAGCCTGATGAATCATTCTTTCTATAAGAGGAAGAACCTTTGCTTCTACCATTCTCACTCAACTACTCCTTTGGCCTCCTTGGTCTGCGGAACCCTGTTATTAGGCACTTCACGTTTGGTTTAATGGCTTGTCCACCTGCCTGCAGAATCCCACCAGCCATTGTGTCTCGTCCCCGCCCCATTTGTGCGGCTACGGCTTAGTACCGGGAAGGAGGTGGGGTCTGTTTCGCAGAGCCTCATTTGCGAACCAGGCGAACCGGGTGTGGTATTGCGAACCACTATAAGGCAACGGCCAGCAGATTGCATCAGCCCCTCACACACAGGCTTTGAGACTTCGGGCCAACCACCTTCCGCATTGCACTTTCACTTTCAGGGTTGCTAGCACCTGCTCTGGTGTGGGTGGCGCATTTGGACGAAGCAGTCAGTCCGCAGTTCGGCCACCACCCGCGGTAAGACGGTCCCCCTCCGCGCAGGCCCGGCCGGCTTGAGACCCAACACACTCCTCACTTCACCCATCAATCACTCCTGCCAGCAGACAACCGAAACTGAGGCCAGCTACTGCTTTGGGTGGCCATTCTGGATTCGTGGGCTTGCTTCAGTGGCCCTGACTTGATCAATGTTTTTGGCCTCTTGCGGCGAATTACCACCACAGCCTTGTTCTTTCGGGCACCAACGCGTCCAAAGCCTCCAGCGCTGTCGCCCCCGCCGACTCGGCTTCTGGCTTCTTCTCGCTACTCTCGCAGTCCTCGTCCCCTCGGGATTTAGCTCAACTGCGCGCGGCCAAGACGTCGCGCTGAAATCATCTACCAACCCTGGGGTGACACCACACCAGTCGATGCCCTGGACACGACGACGAAGACGACGAAAAGGACACCAATATGGACTTCACCAAGAAATGGGTGACCCATTTGAGGAACAACCACCGCCAAGAGGCTTCCTCCCCCCATACGTTTTGCCCACTCTGCAAATTCGAGTTTCCCTATGACAACGAGAATTTGTTTCGCAACCATGTGCTTGAAGACCGCGAAAAGCATGCGGTTTGGGCCACAGATGAAAATATAAATACTGCTTACAAAACAATAACCGCCAAGGCGTGAGTCCGCTCCGCTCCAACTCGGCAATTGAAGCCCTTCTAACTGGTCCGCAGGCAACAAGAACCACAAACCATAGACCGACCAACTCGAAAGCGCCGCGTATCAGGAGCCCTCGATGACACCGGCGATGCAGGTCAAGAGACTCCGGGCTCGAGCCCCGATCCCGGAGACGGCGAAGGCCGATTCTTCAAGAAGCGCTCTCCGTCGGTCGAGCATCAACGGGGTTCATCACCGCCTCCAGCCTCAAGTATACGCAGCCGCGCCCGAGTGGCAGATCCGTCAAACAACTTCGACCGAGGCCCTAAGAATCCTTCTGGCCGACAGTTATGGACTGAGGGAGAGGGTAGTAAGAACCCCCAAGGGCGCTTTGTCACCGCAACAGTATCCTCTGCCGCTCGGCAGCCGACATCAAATAAAACCAACAGACCGCCCCCACCTTCCTCCCAGCCCAATGAGGCTGAGCCAATAATCCAGATGATGCTCCAACCAGAAACCAGGCCCATCTCACAAGATCAGCTTGTCGCCGAAGTTAAAGGAATATATGCTGGCCTGGTTATGGTAGAAACAAAATGCATTGAGGTTGATAATGCGCAGTCTTCCAACACCGATGCTAACAAACTCAATAACGAACAATGGCAAGCCTTGATCGCTCTCCACCGAACACTGCTTCATGAGCATCATGACTTCTTCCTCGCCAGTCAGCATCCATCAGCTAGTGTGCCACTCCGCGGCCTCGCCTCTAAATATGCTATGCCTGCGCGAATGTGGCGACATGGCATACATTCCTTTCTTGAACTCCTCCGGCATAGATTGCCGGCGTCTCTCGAGCATATGCTTACCTTCCTGTATCTCGCATACAGCATGATGGCATTGCTCTACGAGACGGTACCAGCTTTCGAGGATACTTGGATTGAATGCTTGGGAGATCTTGGCCGTTATCGGATGGCGATTGAAGATGACGACATTAAGGACAGAGAAGTCTGGACAGGGGTGAGTCAGCACTGGTATAGTAAGGCATCGAACAAGTCTCCGAATACTGGGCGCCTTTATCACCACTTGGCGATCCTGGCTCGGCCTAATGCTTTACAACAACTGTACTACTATGCTAAATCGCTGTGTGTACCGATTCCATTCCTTAGTGCAAGGGAGAGTGTTATGACACTGTTCGATCCTATTTTCGATTCAAAGCCGCGACACTTATCAGAGATTGATACCTATTTCGTCCGGGTCCATGGGATGCTATTTTCGGGTAAGGGCGATAAGGATAAGCTCAACGAGACAATAAAGGATTTCTTAAGCCTGCTTGATTCGACTATTGCTGGAAATACTAAGAAATGGCTCGAAGCAGGGTCAGTACTTTTGGACGCTCTACGAATCTCTATTAACACCATCTAGGTACTTTATGGGTATTGCCACTGGATGTTCTCTCCTCGGTTATGGCACCGAGTCCAATGTTCTTATGAGAGCCATATCCCAACGGCCAGACGAAACTGATGTTGCCATGGATGGGAGTTCTATCTTGGAAGTCCCCCCTAGCGAGTCGTTTATAAAAGCACTCGAGCTTGCAGTCAAGGCGTATGAGATCGTGGTTCGCCGCTGGGGAGATACCAACACTCTCCCGTTCATCCATACCATACTGGTATTCATTTATAAAATGACGCAGTATCCGGCTGCTATGTCATACCTTGAACGGGCGTTTCCTTGGAAGTTGACCATGGTTACGCTAAATTATCACCTGGCCTCGTGCGACTTCGAACCGAGAATAGACGGGGACTTCCCTGGCCCGGAGAAGGACGAGGCCCCCAGGCCCTTGCCGGAGGATTATGCCATGCGGGGCCTTATCCACGCTGAGGACTACTATCCTAAGAAATGGTTCATCAACGAGAAGATTGACGAGGATGAAAAATATTTTGAACTGGCGTCAATGGTGGACCAGCGCAAGGAGAGGATTCTTTATCTTGGTTACAAAATTGCGGTCCAGGGCAAGTGGCTGGGCTTCGACACTGCTACTCGACAATTTTCTGTCCCAGCCAAGTATGATGTGCAGTTGCACAATGTTGCGCAGTCATCGGAGACTCCGGAACTGAAAAAAGAAGAGGTGGACTCAGAATTGAAGATTAACACTCAATCTTCTGCTCAGACTTCGGAACCGAAACTCTCGCCCTGAACAGTGGAGGTTTCGCTGGAACCCCCCGGTCTATGACCTGCTGAAAACGGGTACATGGAAAATTAAGAAATTGCACCTGACAACATGCCCATTAACCCAAGCATCGGCGGCAAGCCAAGGGTACTGCAAGTCCAACGACAAGACACATGTGTGTTCGCAATTCCACACCCCCCACGACAACTTGGATCACCATGGCAAATGTGTCCAGCACGCTTCGTGCCGTCTCGCCGAGGAGGAAAGCGAGATGGCAATGAAAAGTACGTGCTAATAGCCAATTATACGTTAACATCATGTGCGCAAAACTTGTATAGTACGGGAGTCCGCCGAGTGTCGAATTGTTGGATTGGTGGATATGCCCGAAGCACTCAGCGATGTTAGACAGTCTCGCTGGCAACATCCGGTTTTTTTTTGTTTTAACCTTCACTATCCTTTAAACGCGCTCTGTACATAGTATTCATTGGCTCTGGTGCCTGATATGGGCAGTATCAAATAGAGAATAGTTATTGAGGCTGCACTGAGGGCGTTACGGGAAATTGGATGGCAGGGCGGCTACATTCGTTTTATAGCAATAAGAAGCCTTTCTTTGGCTTCGTTATAGAACGGCTCCCGTCCCTCTGTGACGGGTTCATTTACATGTTCCAACTCGTAGTCCAACTTTAGAGATGAGGTTCAGTGCTCCCGAGGATCTGGTTCCGATGGCGGGTGTTGTGGATCCTCCCCGCGTGATTGGATGTACGGGACCCCCCACCTCCCATATTTCCGAAAAAGGACAATTTGTTGGTTGCGGCCCCCAAATGTGCCCCAGAGATCAGGCTGAGAACAGCAATAGGAGAGCCTGATTTCTAATCGCATCGTCCTGTGGAGACCAATTCACATGGAATCGGATAACTTCATTTGATTTTTGTTCGCCGTGCGGATGCTACGGGGACTCGCCTTCGTGTCAGTGGGTGGCGTAGCTGACCAGAGAGGCGAACGCCACCAAGCACGCGTAAATCTCGCCGCGGTGCCCGCCGCCATTACGAGTCGCATTGGATGCCTCTCAGGGGCGACAGCGCCCGTTGGCTCGGAGCAAATTGCGTAATGGAGAGGAAAGCAAAAAAGAATCATGTGTAGGACTTTTGTTAGCATTGACTGCGCCTCGGCTGGAGTTTCAGCTTCGTCACTGACGTTGGAGGTTGCCTGCGCCAACGAGTTAAATCCGTGCTGTATCCTTAAACCACCAATTGGGGTAAATCCGAGGGGCGATGCGAAAGGGATGAGCCACGCCGCTGGTTGCCTTGTTCTGGGGTCTGGGATCATGGCGGAGATACCGAGAGTGTGGTAAGGTGAGAAATCGCCATCGCGGCTCACGGTGGGTGGGCGTTCGTGGGATTATGTGGCGAGAGCGGCGTATTCCCCTAAGGTTGAAAGGGCAGGTAACGGATTGCTCTTATCTGGGGCGGGCGACTCCTCGGTGTAGGTTTTTAGCAAGGCTCGTGGGGTTGAAGGATTAAAAAGCAACAAGATAGGAAGCTGGCATTACGAAGTGTGTTGAAGAACCCAAGGGTGTTGCTGGTGGGGGTGGTTGCAGGCGTGGGGGGGCGAATTGCATCAGCGGCGAGACGGGGGAGTTGATAGTTGCAACACCCACCAAATTTTTATTTTCGAGCAGTGGGGGGGTTAACGCATGTGATTCTTGGATAATCGGTTTCTTTTGGTAATCGTTTCCCTCTGGTAGCCGTGGGGGGTTCTGGGAATTTGGAGTTTGTAAGTGTCAACAAGGGATCTCTTGTCTACGCTGGGGGTGCAAATTCCTCAAATTGCTTCCCTTTGTAAGTGTTCACTGCTATATCACTGGGATTCGCTTATTTAATATCATATACAGAAAGTCTTTGGTAAGCCGGTGGGGTTTTTGGAACATGACGATTGCTGGGGTGGCTTTTCACACTTTGATGTGAGCGCGGCAATGGCAACTCCATCACCACTTAGGATGGCTGGTAATTAGCTCGCCTTCCTTGAAGATTGCACCGAAATTAATGACCGGAGCTCCTATGATCATGTCGGTGATAATGCGCGGAAGGAAGCCACGGACACATAGAGTCTTGACCACGCCAAGGTGACACATTCTAAAGATTGCGCCGCCCTACTATACAAGGCAAGGGCACATCTTCCAAAGACCTAGCTTGTGTCGTACTGATAGAAACATGCTAGCACCATTGTGATTGTCTTCTGCCAAACAACAGGGATATCTGTCTTCTAGGAGTGCTGCTCTACTCCGATTCTGGTCTCTTTCCAACCGAACAGCAGCCCGCACTTTCAAGACTCAAGGATTGATGTCGGATATAGCTTCATAACGCTACTCCTCACTCTCCTGCGGCTGATGACTATTTTTGAGCACCTGTCAACACTGCCCCTCTGCGTCTATCTTTGTGCACGGTCAAGTAAGATGGGTGGAACCATCTCCGTCTCCTGGCTCTGTCGCTTACACGCTACCCCGGTTTAAAATTATCCGCAACGAAATTACGGTTGCCTTGGCCAGAGAAGAAGAAAAGCGCGGTTGCCTGCTCGGCTGCTCCCCCCGCTAGACGATACTAATGCAAAATCGGGCCAACCCTCGCATGCCCCTTGATTCATGTGACCCCGGTGATGCCCCTTTTTACCCTGCCGTGCGGGTCTTGCCGAGCCTCAGGATCTTGAGCACAGATAGTCCCTGAGGTTCAACAAGAAGGCGACCGCGCCATGACAGACGAAATGAAGATGGGCCTCCACTTTTTGCCTTCTCTCGGCGGTTCTCTAATTACGGCTTCTCAGCGGCGTCTAAGCCCCGTATTACGCCTGCGAAAACGTCAGCGGGCCGCGGCAAGTCCTATAGGCCATTGGGGGATTTGTTTTCAGCTGGAGAGCTGAGTACACCGGCAGCCTGGAGTAACCTATGTAAGACGGGGTGTGTTGGCCAATAACCGGGCAGTTATTTTATTCACGGTCGGTACAGACTGTGGTGAATTGTCAGCCGTCGGCCCGTTAGTGACGGCCGCAATGGATATCAAATCGGTCCCGATGTCCATGCTCTGATCCAAAGTTGCAAGCTTCTAATGCCTGCAAAACAATGTGACAGCATAATCCCTCAGATTGGCTCCTAGCGCATGATGCCATGTCTTGGTTGAAGGTCAGCATGACATAGATACGTGTTTTGCTGGGATTTTTGCATCTTGGGGTCACCATATGGTGGGGAGGGGTTCGCCGTTGGACAGCTTCATTCGTTTAGACCGCTGGTGTGGTTGCCTCTTCCGCCTCACTTTCGATGGGCATGGTGGATTAAATGCAGCATCCCACATCGGTGTAAGGATTCGTCGTTCTATTGCCTTAAAGGTGGGCGGATCTTTGCGAAGAAGGCAAACACAGCAGGCCTGTGGCCTATAATCATCATTCTTTGGGTGGAATCATTTGCAGATCCGGATCCGCTCCTCAGCCGCACGGTTTCCTTGTTGCCTTCAAGGCACGGTCCGCAAATAATATGAGGCTCTCCGGAGATCCTTGCACGTCAAAACCACGAGTTCCCCGCAAAAAGACGTGGCAACCTTGCCATCATCTTTTAAGCCGGCCGGGGTTTGGCTGCTTGAAAAACGGCTACTTGAAAATCGACTCCCGAGTCGCTCGCCGGAGCATTTCTGTCAACTCGCTTTCATTCTTTGTGTGACTTTATGTCCCCGATATGTGGCCGTGAAGAGCAGATCTAGATCGCGGTTGCTGCCCAGATAGGAAATTGTGTGGAAGGAATCCTTTGTTTCAACCGACGGGCCGGAGTGATAAAACGAGCCGAGGTAGAGTCTCGTGCCAGTGGGATGCACATCATCGCGGCCCCCCACAATTATACTGGCGGCTGTTCGGCTTTGGGATCCGACAAGTTGCTTTCAATTATCAAGGCAAATGCTCGATGTAAGGCGGACTGCGTCTCATGTTCGGTTATCTGTTTTGGCATGTGGGGTGTTCATCGTTCGAGGAGGTGGTATAGTGGTCCGTCCTGTCGGGTGACATCGCCTTGTTTTGTCGAGGAGTGACGAATATTCTGAGGCCTTATGACGAAAACTGCCCTTGTCTTGGGTCGTGGACTGCACTTTATGATTATAGGATAAAAGGGCATCTCTCTTGATTTGCGAGCATGATGGAATCGCAACGTGTATCTGCCACGTAGTTCCACACACACGTCTCTTTGCTCCCTCATATCTGCTTCCTAAAATCATCAAGCTAAAGCTGCGACCGACTTAAAGCGACATGAAGGCGTCTGCAGCTTGAGGTGGCAGGTTGCCTTGGAGAGTGTGACGAGCACATGCACGTTTATTGATCGACGGATATGGATGGGGCTGCAGGTGGCCAGATGATAGGTAGGTGAGGATTAAGTGGCCCCCAAACTTCGATTCTGCACACGAGTCTGGGACAAGTGTGCAGGTATCTCAGATGCCTTTTCATGACAAGGCCACGAATGGGCATCAAAGGCTCTGCAAGACTGAGAGCCAACTGAGCTTGCTAAAAGTGAAGCACTAGGTTCTATGGGGAATTAAAGGTGCAAGGCAACTTCCAAGGCAAATACTGCATCTGTGGGAGGGTTCCATGAGGGGTTTTTCTGGTTTGATAGGGATGTAATCTGCGACATTTCCTCCGGGAAATGTCGGGGAGCGGCACAACCACCACAGACAGCCTCGGATGCATTATGTACTGAATAAATGTGATGCTCCGGTGGACCATGGAGGTCAGGTAAGACGTAGAGAGGTAGACGTCTCAGTCTATGGATATCTCCGAGCTGTTGTTGTTTTAGATAGCGGTTTACTGCTTACAGGATGCATTGGCTACCAGCCATCAATCCGATACGGCGTTCCGCACGCATCATGAATCAGACCGATGCAATAGAGACACCGATAGAAACCACGGAAGTGGCATGGTTGAGGAAAAGGAAAATATTGTGCTATTACTGTTTTCTTTTGCTGAGTTATTGACTGAAGAGTTACTAGCTATTGAAGTTGGAGGATAAGATCTCCGAAATTTGAGGATTGAAGCAAACTAAGGTGGATTCTGGGGGACACCAATTGTCGATTATATGTTGGTGGTTTCTCCAGTGGTTTGGTGTCTCTTGCGTCTTGTTAAGTCCTGATAGTCGTCTGAGATCAAGAAGATAATACGTTTGAGCAACTCAAGACGAGCGAGGCAGCTACTCAACGAGACATAGGAGTCCAAAACAACATCATACTGTGGTTTCTTGATATCCCCACTGGAATATAATGAAAGGAGCTATATTGTAAGCCATTCTGGCTCCTTTAAACGGCTATCCTCCGAACTTACAGCCCGGAACTGGTGGCCAAAGGACAAAAAGGTTGACTGTCTGGGTATATCTTGGTTATAATTAATAAAATAAAAGAAGACTCGAATATTACAAGTGTCCTAAGCTAAGCAAGTGTTGTTGCAGTCGTGTTTAATGCACGCGCCGTGCCGACGTGTCTTGACATTCGCTGGGCTCAACATCTAACTCGCGTGTGCTCATACGCAATGGGATGAATGCTAGACGAACTAATACCAACAAACAATTATATCACAGTTTCTAGTTGCTAGATTATTTATCCGGGCATTACATCGACGAGTATCCTTTATTTGGCCCAGTATGGATATTGCCGCTCCTCCGTTGACTTTGATTGTGTGGCGTCGATCGCTGAATGCTCACGCTTCCCAAAATTTGGGTTGACAAGGGAAAATCGAAGAGGGCAACGCCCGCACGTAATCCGGATCACCTCAAGTACACCTGACTTAATAGGAGCTGCGTTCATAGTCTCGTTACGAAAATAATACGTCTGATGAGGCTAACGCATTGCGTAGACGCGCTCTTATGGTTAATACGGACTGGGCTAGTGGGGTATCGCCAATTAAACAAAGTATCCTGACAATCCTCTCCCGAAGATACAACTGTCCTCAAGAGCCTACGAGACACCGAGTAACGAACGCCAGGGGCTCCACATGCGAGTGGAGGTGCCTCTCCGTGAATTGCGACAAGGCTGGCGCGACAAGGCTGGTGCGACAAGGCTGAACCGACAAGTCCAGCTGCGAGTGGGATCCCTATTTTAGATTCTCCACCCCTTTACTTTGCAGTTGGGGGTATCGTATTTCAGAGAACCGGGTAACCAGATATATCGCATCAAAGCAGTTAGTGTCTACTGCAAAACTGACGCCGGGTGATATTAGACAATGTTGGCGGCAGGGATAGACTGGATCCGCTACGCCGAACGCTCAAATCTTTTATTGACGAGCTGGATCAAACCCCCCCCCTATTAAGTAGAGCCTGGACGAGAAGTTGGTTCACATGAAGATTATGTCTCTTTCCCGAGTCGAGAGAGTTGCTCGCCAATGAGAATCATGCACAACAAAACCATGGTTAGGTGTATAGTGATATTAACAGGTCAGAGACAGCTGGATGCTGTGTCTCGAGAAAGAACCCGATTTATTTACGAGGTTTGGATGCAACAGTGATTGACAAAGCGAGGTTGAATAGGCCGTCCCGCGATGGACCGAGAACATAACTAACTCACACTAAATCAAGCAAGTTGTTCTTGTTCAATTTGATCTCTTCATTTCGTAATATGGGAAAGAGAATTTTCGTCTGGTAGAACTACGTTAAAAACTAGCTATGGGGTTCTGTTGGGATGCCCACTAGGTGGACAACTTAGACAAACTTTGCGAAACGAATCGCAGTGCCTGGCTTTCTAGTAGAAACCACCGATAGGATTGCTCAAAGGTTATGCACGTTTAAGAAGGCTGCGCTTCTTTTTGTGACACCGCCTCATGTGCGCGCCTGTCTAATGACTCCTTGTCCATGCTCCTTATAACACGCACTGCATGGAGCAAAGAGGCCCAGCCTCCAGCCTTCCAAAGGAGATTGGAGGCCACAGATCCTTGAGTGCCAATGTCGTTTGATGTTAGGTCGGTAGATAATCTGTCGCCTCTCCAAGCGTCCCTTTGCTACACGGAAGCCCTACCCTCCAATTACATTTGCCATATTGGGACCTGCAACGAGGGTGTGATAAGTACTTGTAACACGAAGATGACACATTGGATAGGCCATAGGCTGTTCAAACATATCTAATGAATGTATCGGATTGGCCACGTACGATTCCGTCCAATAAATGATGTTTTGCTTCGTGGTCGCCCCAGGTCGAGTGAGTTCTCATCCAACCGTGGTTTCATTGGGAAGAGTCAAGTTCACAGGTTCAACGATGAATAGGCCGACAGTGGTCTCCAGTTCGACAGTGGGTTTCAGCTGCAGGACTACTATAGCGAGGGAGGCCTAAGTGGCCGTGGCGATAATGCACGTCAATCATGAGCTAGACCCCGAATACCGCCGAACGGCTGCAACTCAGGTGCTCCTCTTTTGCAGTGATGAATTGCACCACCGATCCAAACCAATGCCTTAACTACACTCAGTATCACAAAAACAACAAAGCCAGTGCTTCGACAACTCTTCATCGTCGCGCCTCTCCCAGCAGCCATCTTTGACGCTTCAGGGCTGCCCCTGACGGACCATGGCACCACCACAGCACCCGAGATGCCACTTAGCTTATACGAAGGTTCCCTTATACAGTAGTCTTTATCTTTAATTATTTCCATAAATGAAATGGTTTGGAATCCTTGAAGCTTGTCGAGAGACTCTCGCGCGCACCCAAGGGCGCCCACGACTATTAATAACAAGGAGTCAGTTGAGTTCAGACTGGATGTGGACATCTCATTCGGAAATGCTGATTTCGTACCGCAGTGATAACTAGAAACACATTTTCAAGATTTACAGGCCAAGCACATTGTAGGGTACAGTTGAATCAAAGATAGATTCGTCCCTTTGAGAGTGCGTGCTGAATTTTTCCCACTCCCTCTATCCAGGTGCCCAGCACCTTCAATCGTCCGCAGGTCCGCAAGGTTGCAAAAAAAGTCTTCATCTGAAAAGTTCAAACACTATAAATAAAATTCTGGCCTCCTGAGCGCATCTTTCCGTTGTTCCCAAATGCGTCCGCATCCCTCATCTTTAGATCACGCAGCTGCAGGTTCCACGACCACCGCAAACCGAAGATGGTATTCAAGAACCTTAGAGTATCCGGACTTCCGGCTCCTGTCAAGGTTGCGAATGACCTTGGAAATGCCTTGCGCAATCTTTTGCGCCCGAACTCACCTTCAGGCCTCGGCTTTCCCAACGTGGATCATCTGAGGATTCCCAAGAACATCGTCGAGGCTCGGGTCACCCAACAACAATGCATCGCCCACCTACACTTGCTGGAGCAGTTTGTCTCTGCAAAGACGAAAGTAATAATGTGGGCAGACCATAATTCGATCCAGCGTCACTCAGCCTGGAACTTTTATGTCAACATGGCTGTTGAGCGGATGGTGAAGTGGTTCGAGACCTCATATCGGGTCAACCTGAGCGATGCTATCCCGCCCCTGGATGTGCTGATGGTTTGGCATGCCTTTTTACAGAGCCCAGAGGAGTGGGATAAATTCGTTAATCTTACAAGAATGAACCATTATGGATGGAACTGGGATATTCTGGTACGCTGCCTGCTGACAATTCAACACGCCGAGCTAACACTTCCCTCATTAGCTCAGTACTCTTCAGATGGGCGATGCAGGCAAGTGTGAGATCACCAGGGACTCGGTGGACATTGTCCAACAGATATATCCCGCCCCTGATCTCTTAAAACTCATAGACCTTTCCACATCCTTCCTTCAGTCGGGCAGCCCGGACGACACGACCGAGTATCTTACGCACTTATTTTTACACAGGAAGCCGACCCATGATTTCAAAGCGCCTAATCGCCATTTTAATATCCGTTTCGATTTCCATGGAGCCGTGGATGCCCAGCTGGGGTTCGCAAACCGAATGCTTGAGTATTCCTGGCATCGAATGTATTTGGTTGAACATTCTAATGGGCCACAATTCGATGCCGCCATCGAACGATACAAGAAGTTTATGAGCCTGGTGAAGTTTCTACCCTATATTCACTCCATGGAACCTCAAGCGCGTGAGCCACCGCGTCTTTTGGTTCCTGCCTTGGATATCGACCTGGTCTGGAGGACCCATATGCTGTCGCCAAGGGAATTCCGTGGGTTCTCTAACCACAACCATGGCATGCTTATACAGCATACTCCCAGCCCTCGCTACCTCGGAAGGCCAGATACTCAAACTGCCGATATATATCAGCATGTATTTGGAGAAGAGTATGATCTCTGCTTGTGCTGGTCATGTGTCAATAGTCGAGAGACTCGAGGATTCTGTGCGGTGAATTGGTCTGCCAGACCAACTTTTGAAGATGAACGAGCCGCAGAAAACACCCGCCGACTTGCTTTCATTATCGAAATTCCCTTGGCATTTAGTACAAAGCAGTGCAAGAAGTGCGGATCTCATAGCCGTCGAGCCTGTAAGCTGAAAGATGGCTTCAATACTCAGGAAGAGCAGGCCGGATCTGCTCCCCGGAACCAACCGGTGCCGCTGGCCATACGGAACAGATCAATTACACATATGGTTCCTGTCCCTTGGCCTGGACCAAACCGTAGCCCACTATCAGGGCTCAGCAGTGCTGAAATAGGACCCTCGCTTTCTGGACAGCGCGGCGGACCCGTAGTCCCGCCCCCTCGCCATCAGTACAGACATATCGGTGCTCAACCAACACCATGGACAGGTCAGTCATCACTAAACAGTCCTAATAGCAAGGTATCTACGCAAACTCTCTCCCGGAAATCATCCCATCCGGTGGATAGCAGGGAGGATATCCAAGGCAATAACTGTACCCGCCTCCCGGTTTCATACACTCGATCGCCCAATCATGTCGCCGAGGCGGGACCTTCTACGATCAACATGAGCCGGAGAGAGTTATATGAAGGAGTGTTAAGTGATCCTGATTTTGTGGAGAGTGATGGAAGTCGCATGGGTATTGATGTGGGCTTGTGGATGTCAGGAGTGGTACCACCTCCTCCTTGATACTTGCCGGCCGGGACGATTGCAAACAATAGCCGTCATTTGAGTTTGGTTGCATAGATAATGGGTCTTATGAATATTCACTTCAGTTATGAGACTAAATTAATCCATGTGTTTTACCTCCCTCGCCCCTAGACGTATCCAGGGAGAAGTGCCTGAGCGTTACGAGAATAAATTCTAAGCGATGACACCATGAGGAACAGCCAAGAGATGGAATAGAACTTACTCAACGGCTAGTCAATCCAGCATAGTGACACTTACCCCTCTTGAGGCAAGCTCACGCTGGATCCATACTGGTCAGAAACGCGAGTCTTGGGTGATTGAAACAGGGCGGAATGAACATTGGCGTTATGGGGAAGGTTTGCAGCGGGCGCTGTTTGCTTAGCAGCTTAGACAATCGCCCCTTGTAGGAATAGCTGGGATGGTGATCAGAGCATCGCTCTGATACATCGTCTCCTCAAGAACTTAGAATGTCTGAAATTGCTTCTGCAGCGCTGCGGCGAAGCTGGTTCCACGTTCTAGTCCCGGGAGAGAGACTCGGTGTTGATCGCAACGCCGGGCGAGCTAGAATGTGAGGGGAGTCGAAAAACAAGCCTCTCAATCTTACTGAACACGATATCCGCCTTGTCGTTGCTTTTCTTCACCCTCGTACCCGTGTACTCGTAACCGCCAATTGCCGCGCAAAGACTGTGTAAGACAACGTCTCACTCACGTTCAGGAACGTGGAATACCGGCCATCAGCCTTCCCCGCCGCCGTCACATCCAGCCACCGCGCCCAAATTCATCCCATGTGATATCTGACATCTGCAGCCCCCGACATCAAATGTCTCCCTCCCGCGGGCGTACAGGCATTGCAAGGCCTCACACAAGGCCAATGCACGGTGCTACCCTCCAATTCCCCGGCAAAAGCAACGACTTGCATGTGGGGTGGCGTTCAACGGCAGTGCGGTTGTGTGGGAAGAGTCTGCCAGGTTTTGCTCCTGCGAGGCAAAAGCAAGGTGAGTCCAGTCGTACGAGCTTGGTGTGATAAGGTGAGCTATGAATGGCAGCAAAAGGAAACATATACGCTGCCGACGGTATTGCCACCGTCAGCGTCGTCCATCGCGGGTGTTGGAACGGAGCTCTCACCGAAGAGGTCGAAGGAGCGCCAGCCGCACATGCCCTTGCCTCGACTGGCATACTCAGGCTACACCGAGGGATTGAATTGCAGCTCGCTGCATCTCGGAGAGTACCTGCAGACACATGTGAGAAGGAATATCTCCTTCGTTAAGCATGGCCCAGACACGCTATTGTTCCACGGTAGCGCCACTTGCCCCGGCGCCTCTCTCAAGGAGGTTGACACACTCCCGGTCACAGGTCTCACACACCCAACGTTGCCATGAGGTCGCTTGGATTCAACATCACAGAAGCAGTGTCAAGGTATTGAACGTCGCAACGGAGTCTTACAATGCCTTCTTTTCTCGAAACAGGGCTTATGTCCAGTGAGTTATATGGCGTCTTGGGCGGGCGGCTATGCAAGGGATGCAATAGACGTCGTGTCAACAAAATCGGCAGCACTGGTGAGAACGTGGCACCCAGTCAGACGGCCTTGTGGAATCTCTGGCCTCGCCGGACTGGGGTTTTGGGGCGGAGCTGCTACCGTTAACGCCGACCAGATTTCGACATATCAAAGCTGCATCGCATCCCCTCATCGACTGCAGGTCGAGCGAATCATCGCGTCCAGCCCCATAGGCGCCGGTTAGTCCGAGCTGCCATCGTCCCCTGTGCAGATGATCAGCACGAATCTTTGGTACGGGCCGAGAGAGTAAAGCCTGAGCTCTCAAAGAGGGGTTGGATGGGTACTTCTCATGCAAGGTGGTTGCATCGACCAGCCTTAGCTACAGGAGACGGTTGATTAGGAGGCGCTTATAAATCCGGGGGGTCAAAAAGAGCCAGGACTGCGAATTGGGAATGGGGCGTGTGGGATGGTTGCAGACGCAATTCGGATGAATCGTGGGCCGTACAAAATACATGCACCTTGAGGGACCCCTTGGACATGCCCGAAAGTGGGTAGTCAACCATGTAGCAGCAGCCCATGTCCAAAACTCTTTTCACTAGTTGAACGCAAACAGATCCGTGGCACCGGTCAGAATAGCCCCCTGGAGAGTGCCAGGGCAATTGCTGTCAACTCACGATGCGATACAGCTCATCCACCCTCTCGTGCCAACAGCTCTATCCATGCGTACATCTTGTTCGAGACGCGGGCTCCATACCCCCAGTCAAGCAAAGTAGTTTCTCTTTCAAGGGGCGATCGAGTACGCGCCTTTCCTTGCAGAGCCGTACCCCACGGTCCAGATCAAGCCAGATGACTGAAGAATTGTTGCCACCCTCCCAAGGGCTCGGCCCGCAGACCGATTTGACGGAACTCTAGAAAGGAGCATCTGGCGATCCCCAGCTCGTGACAGGTAGGAGTTGTGGCCACCTCGCACAGGACGATGTGGTACTGTAGATGATTTGCGGAACATTAACGGACCAGCCTTTGCAGGCAGGGTATATCTGTGGCCGTTATACGTTCGCTTAAGGCCATGTAATGTTTTCATTCGTAGCTGAGCAGAACCAGCCAGGTGGCTTGGCGATCACTGTCCCTCGGCCATGTCATCGAAGCCTGGAGGGGAACGGCAGTTGTTGACGCAAGGTAGTTAACCTATCGTTCTCCCCGATGAATCCTACAGGCCGGGATGTAAAGATACGACATCCTCAGTTAGATGGTGATGATTGTCGCCCCTGATCACCGTACTGCTCTGCTCTGTACGGGAATGGTACCCAGTGGCGTGCACGTCAGAATTGGTGAAAGCAAGGAGTCCTAAGCGGGCTCCATGGCCCAACGAATCCCACGGTGAGGCCATAGCCCGCAGCGAGATGCACCCACAAGGTCATCCTCGATTGAGCATAACCTAGTACAGCTTCATTTTCATGAGGTTGAGCACGTTGCCGACGCATACCCCTGGAATTCAACATGAGGGCAGGCAAGCTTTGCCGCGGCACATATCCTTGCCCGCCAGGACAAGGGGATTTGACTCTTGGGATCCGGAGTCGGTGGGCTGGGTTGAGGATCTGACATGCCGGAGATCGCTCAGGCAATGAACTGATTCCAGGAAGAAGGGACGTGAGCAATCGCGACGGGAAACTCCGTACATGGAGGCTCCTGCTAGCTTTGCTCGCGCCTCATCCTTCACAATGGTCGAGGCAATAGATCAAGTGTCCCTGCCCCGGCCCACGGTTGCCAAAAAGGGTAATCATGTCGTCGCAGTGGAGTCCTTGAAGGTTTGTGGCCCGTGGGCATTTGGGGTGCCTGGTTCTCGAGCAAGGAAGAGGGTGTTTGTCAACCGCAGAAGAATACGGATGCAAGGACGGACGCTGGCAGGGGGGAGGTTCGGTGTGGGCGACGTTGCCGTCAACTACCTACGAAGTCGGGACGGATCGATGAAATGAGTGCAGGTCAACGATGTGGCGCCTCCGAAGAGCTCAATTTAGAGGCGGTTCGATTCGGTGATTTCGATCCTTCCGTTGCCCTTTGCTCCCGGGCATGGCCACTGCTTGTGCTCTTGGCGAGGTTGAGGATGCTCAATGCGCGCCCTGCGTCGAGGTTTGAGGTCCGCACAAGATTCAAGCCCAAGCCCAAGGCAGCGCCGCCGCGCCGGTGTCCTCAACGCCCGCCGTCTTGGGGGGGAGCTAGTGTGGCCTAGCCCCAGCAACAGGGCTGCAACTCATGGTGCCAGCAGACGCAAGAGATTAGTATCAGACCACCATGACAAGTGGAGCAGCAAGGTCAAGGGGGTGTCCCCCAAATCGAGTTAACCCACATCTCGCGTGGCCGACATCGTGGACCAACCGGGGTCACCCCTGCTGATCGCCGCGGCCTCTGGAGATCACAGGAAACCCTCGTGGGGACTGTCAACTGAGGGCCCAAACGGGACACCTCTGGGAAATGGCTTGGCATTCTCGACCTCCTGGGGAAAGTTGGCTCTACCGGCCTCCGAAGTGGATTCCGCGGCTACCGGAGGTGACGGCAATCCTAACGGCTCACTTGCTGCACCGCCTTTCTAGCTTGCGCCTCGGCCAAGAAAAGCCTGGAAGGGTTGAGCTGGTTCGTTTCTTGTTAGTTCAGGCTGTGAACGAACTTTAACGGCCTTGTGATGAGAGACCCGCCCATCAACCATGGATGTATCCTCCACGATGATGGTGGCACAGATGCGATCCGGAGATTGTGCCCCTACCTCACTCAACACAACAGCAAAGGCAGACGCAGGGGAATGTGGGACGGAGCGTCCCGGCGTGTAACCGCAGAATGGTGAGTGCGACGCTGCAGCTGGAGACGGGAGATGGGGACGACGACGTAAACGGAGATGGGGATGCACACGGCATGGAGTTGAAGATGGGGATAAATGGGCGGACGGGGGTGGACGGGGATGGATTGTGGATGGAGATCAATAGCATCAATCGGGTTCATGCCAGGCCGCATCACCTCGAGACTCACCGAGGATGTGCGCTGTACCAATCGACAGGAGCATTCTTGGGAGACAGACCCAACTGCAGCCCCATGCTCTCCGGCTCACCTTCTCCCACACCCGACCGTTGTCAACCCGCAACGGGAAGTGGCGGATAATGCGATTTTAGCTTTCTGGGCAACCGGCGCAGTCAACGGTTCTGACATGGATAGCAACAGCGGGTGGGGATGACGAAGGGGACGAGAGTTTTGGTTAGGGACGAATGCAGTAGAGTGCTGTCAAAGCACCTACCTGGTCATTACATGCGATCCTACGCAGAGGAAGGTATGATGCGTCCTCGCGGCGATGCGCCCTGCTGCCGGCGCGTCCAGTGCCTGGTTATGTCGGGTCGTGCCTGCTTAAACATTGCCTGGGCGGGAAGGATTGGCTGGAATGGATTTGACCGTGGCACGGCCACCATGCTTGGCCCAGAGCCCTCTACTACGTACCCTCTATTGACGTCGGTGACAGGCCCCTACCCTACTAATTATGGAAGCCCACCCCTGTTCGTTAGGGCTCAGTCCAGTGCCTAGTGGAAGGATTCCAGTGGAGGGTCTCGAGGGCCTCGAGGGTCTCGAGGGTCTCGAGGGAGCTACTCGCTAGCTCGCCAAGGAACCTTATGCTCCTGCTGACACCAACCAAATCCAGCGAATCCAGCCTCCCCCAGGCCCCAAGGGGATTCGTCCCTTCCAGCAGAATTCTAGGGGCGCCCGAAAACCCGGCGCCCGGTGGGATGAGTGTGTCAGGTCCCTCGCAGCCGGCTGTCCTGATTGTGCCTCTCGTATGGCGGTCCACTGAGGTGGAGCCTCTGCTGCATGCGGCCCTTTGCAGCGCTTTCGAGCATGGGAGAGGTGATGACAGAGGTGATGGGAGAGGTGATGGGAGCGAGTCTGAGGCATCATCTCACATGCCGTGCCTTTCCAGCTTCCCTCTTTCCCTCTCGCCATCTACCAAACAGGCAAGTGCTTTCTCTCTGCCCTCGCTCCTCTATCACTCCTTTATCACTCCTTTATCGGTCAGTCCTTCACTAAACTGGTCGTCGTTGGTTCTTTCGCATCCTCAAGCCGCGCGTCACCTCACATCTAAGCCCGTCGTTTAGTCTCCGTCCCTCCTCCGGCCCTTATTCAACTAGCCACGGCCTTGGACCTCAACCCGCGACTTAGGGGAATGCGGATGGCGATAGCATTGGTCGGTCCGACAGCACCAGCACAGTCCCAGCTACTGAGGCTTTGCTTTTTCCACCACCACCACCCTCGCCCCCCTTGGCCACATTCACGGCAAACTTAGTCCCCACCAAACGGTGCGGGAAGCCTCCCCCAGCCCGCCAGTCCTGTACTGATCGACAGATTTCTTCACACCCTCGACCCTGTCTCGCATCGACCAGTTCTGGAAGTGCCCCGACACTACTCAGGACCAGACGGAATCTCCCAGCCAATTACGGAGTGCAACACCCAGCCTTGCTTGCTCCCAAGTTGCATCCCGCTGACTGTTCACCCAACCATCATCTTGATCTGTGTTGTGGGTGTCAACTGGCATCCATTCTCGATCCTTTACACGCGCTCTCTTACCAGCTGCTGACCGTGTCGTGGGGGTTTTTCCAATGCCAATTAGAGCCTGCCTGCCTCTAGTCTAAGCGAGCTACACAGTATTTTGCCAGCCGAGTTTCCATGGCAGCCACAGGCCTCGCTTTCGCGTTCGTAGCCCCCACATTCCACCGCCGGCTCTGGAAGCGCGTTTTAAACCAAGACAAGGCTGGCACTAACAAACATGGCCGTCGCCCGAGCCCGGAGCCGGGTCAGACAAGTCAATTGCCTAGCCCAACCCAACTGAGGACGAAGCCACATCCGGTTCGCAGCACATCATCACATCGGCATGCTACCCAGTTTTGAACTGCATCACCGGGAACTTGTTTCACTACTCAAATAGCTCGACCCTGCATTCTCGGGAAGACCCTCCATATCTGAGCCGCTCATGGGCTATCCCGCTCTGGACCACGTCTGGGGAATACTCTGCCGCTCTCCTCGTACGGAGTGCTCCCACCACAAATCCCAGTAGTCGCATCACCCAGCCCTGTCGAGAATCTATCTTCGTGACATCCACTCGGTCGTTCAGACATCGCTGGTTCGCCACAATCCCCTTCCCCTTCCCCTGTGCTTGCTCCTCTCTTCTCAAGCAGTGGATGTGAATGTCCATGCTAGGAAGCATACCCCCTAACTTCCGAGGATTGACGTCCACGGTCCTGCGATGTGCAGCGTCATTGTCTATCATCCTATGGCCCACCGTGTTGTATGCTGCGACCCACCGATCAGCATTGCAACACAATTCCCCCACCGACGGCCTGACCGGCTGTGCCTCAAACTAGCTGCCCAAGGGCATCCGTCAATAATAAGATCCAGATACTGACAAACCCCCGAATGATCAGTGCTACTACGCACAACCACAGCGCTGGGTCCCGGGCGGCAGGCAATGGGGAAGCCACCGAAGTACCTCCGCTGTCACAAGTGGCCTGAGAGCACAAGTCACCCAGGAAGGAGGTTTCTCAAGAGGCAATATTTCCAGGATGCCCTGGGGAACACCATCGGGGATTATGGGAACTAGAACGGATGGCCCCAGCATAGCGCACCTGACTTCCGTGGAGTGAATCGCAAGTCCCGGCAATGGAGATTCTGTCATTTTACGACGATCGATCAGGCCAGTTCCCATTTGAACCCACCGCCGAGCAATGCGATGATGCATGACGCCGTTACGATACATTGATTTGCACCCGCCGCTTTGGGCGTGCTGCACTGACTCCTCCGAGGTTTTGCCCGCGGCACAAGTCAATCTAGGTAGGGATGCATGCATATATGACATCAAGGAACTGAACGAACACCCATCGTCCCTGCGCCATCTTCAGCGGCGACTCGTCATCGACGACAATCCCGCAGACTCGGCAGCAGAGGCTCAGCGAGAGCCTAAGGACAGGACAGCAATAGCGCTGGAATTGTAGCGGGCTTTGCTCTTGGTGGAGGGCAGTGCTAGCGGGCGTGGCTGGCGATGGCGCGGCCACGGCGAAATGGCAAAAGCAATGCCAGGGACCTCACACGTGTTGTCGCTTAAGGTTTGACAGGCGCGGACTGTCGACGGCGTGTCTGGCTCTGTTTCAAAGGCGACGGCGTATCGCAAGATGCGGGCGAAGTGCTTGCTCGCCTGGTTGAGGTTCTGGAGGAGATGCGCGAACGTGGTGTTTGGGCATCTCGGCCATTCGTGTGTAGATTCCAATTCCAATGCCACGCTGCATGCCCGCCCTCCAACCAGAGTTTCAGAGCCTGTCAGAGATGATTGTTGCCGCCGTCATTCAAGGGGAAGCCGGGCGCTAGGCTACCCCTCTTCAAACGCTTTGTCGATCAACAGACCCGTGCCAAGGAAGCCCACCCAGTCAGTGTAAGCGAGGAAGGGAAGCGCCCGCTAAGGCAGGCGGCGATCATCCAAATTAGCCCGGTTTTCTCAGTGAAGAAGGGAGGAGACTCCAGAGCCAGGGACGCAGCCAGGGACGCAGCCAAGGGACGCAGATGACAGATGCTGCAAGCCCTAGTGCCCAACCACCACAGCCGGGCCTGCGGGATAACGCGGTGCCGACACGCCATCGACGCACCGCCAACTCGCTTACATAGTAAGTACATGGGCACAATTCGACTCCATGAGACGGGTGCAAGAGAATCTGCGAATCTGCAAGCGATACGCGCCAGCCGGCCGGAAGCCGCTCGCCGCTCAGCCTCTCCCACACGCCCGATTCTCCGATTCTCCCGCGTAGCCACACCTTACATCAACGCGTCTCACCTCCGACGGGGCTCTGCAAAGATGAGATGAAGACCTCATATCGGCCGAATGCCTGTGTCAATGTCATGGCGTAGTGGGACTGTCGCGGCTCGTGCGGCGCATGTCTGTCAGTTGCAACATGCTTTTCGTCTGGTCCAACCTAATTTCCAGCATGGAACAGACTAGATCACCTGGGACTCTGTCGTCGCCTTCGCAGCCATACTATCCTGGGCCTCGCCACTGAGGTCGACAACTTGCTCATCTTGCTCATCAGGGGATACGAGAAGTCAATCGACAAATTTGGCAAATAAGGTTTACCCCTTGCGACAGCTTCGAGAGAAGCGCTGTCGCGATGGGATGAGACAGAGGCCCGGATATCGCGGGGAGAGGCGGTGTCCTGGAACAGAGACAACAATCCCGCGGCATCTCAGACGTCTGTCGTTGGATAGCGGGTGGTGTTGAGCCAGCCCGGCATGATGGCAGCTCGAGAGTCCGGTCACATAGAGCACACACGAAACATGACTGAGAACTGCGAAGACGGAGGGTTTCGAGTCAAAGATGGTCTCAAGTTGCTCCATCAGCGATTCAAGCTCGAGGGCGAGGGCCACATCTGCTCCAGGGTGGTAGCCAGGCCCCTGGTCAGTCTCAAAACGCAAGCCATGGGCGACAAAAACAGGGTGGAGTGGAAGCGGGGCCTGGAGTGCTCTGAACGGCACTGACGTCCTAAAAGGGTAATAGTGGTCCGGGAGTCAAAAGTACAGCGCCGCCCGCCGGGATGGCAGGGCTTGACTGGGTTGATTTGGGATGAATACTGTACCGTAGGTCTGTGCCAGGCGCCGCAGACTCAAGGATTGAGTCCCTCGGCCTGCTCGCCACGCTTCCGCCATGGGCTGTCAAGGTCGGCAATGCGAGAAACCGGCTAAGATAAGCCGTCAACCTGGAGGCTGGAGCAAACAGACCGGCGGGGAGGGGAGCCTGTCTTGCCTGTCACCCAGGCAGGACGACGATCAACATCACACACGGCACAATAGGAGACAATGTCCATTGCCAGGGAACAAGGATCTCGATGATTTGCCTATTGACCGTTGCCCACGCAGCGATCCATGAGCATCCTGGCGCCAGGCCACGCACTCTGGCACACTCCCTCCTGCGTACGGTAGGAGATCTGACCCTCTCGCACACCCACCACACATGCTCGCCCACCGCGCCGTTTGGCACACACGCCCCCCTCTCCATTCTCCATCCCTCCAGGACGCCACGGGGTGGAGACTTCACTGCCGGGACAGACATGACTACCAAGCCCCATCGATGGTGCCGCCAGGGAAGATTCCGTCACCGTTGCGGACCACCCCCCACCCCCCCTTTACTCTTCCTACCCTACCCTTGTCCTCCTCCTCAGAACCCTGACCCTTTCGTGCCAGGTTCTGGCGTCCCGGTATATGACCCACACTCATTTTTGTGGCAGGTTTGGACCTGGAGGGGGTACGCTCCAGGATGACCATGGCCGATTCGTAGATCTGATATACGGCGTCTTTACCCTTGACAAGCTTCTTTCCCACCCGAGAAACGTACTTAAGTTTCCCGAGGCCCCCTTCAACCTCCCTGCAAGTACTGGCCTCTCGGAAGTCCTCAAATCAACCATCGATGACCTTTTGACCATCAAGCAGACTCTTGGGATCTTTTAATCAACAACGGACTTGCCCCTCTCTCTACCTAATACTGCCATCGCCGTCCCTTCTTCCTTCTAATTCACCCGGGGCCATCACTCCCACAGAGGCATCACCATCGTCTGCAAACCGCCCAGACTAATACTACCCATCTACAACACTCCCACGTGCAAATGCATACCGCGGCCGCCGCATTCATGTCGAGCCAGTACGCTACCCAACAAGGAGGACATCCCACTTCTCGCCAACACCCGCAGCCCCCACCATCGCCCCCCATGGACGATTACAAGTGCTCCCTGCCTTCCATCTCGAACCTTCTGGGTCTCGCCGATGCGGGCTCCCCAGTAAGCGAGGCTTCGCCAGTGTCAAGACAACACTCGCCCCAGCTCGAAGGTGAGGAACATCAAGCGGCGAAAACGACTGTGGAAGTAAGCAACTGACCCTTTCCCCTAGCTGGCCTTCAACAACAACAACAACAACAACAACGCCCCGAGACGACATCTAGTATCAAGGCAGAGAGCCGGCCTGGATCTGGTTATGCCAAGTCCTCTCATCACCGTGGATTGCCACCCACGCCTCCCATGAGCACTGATGCCTCGTTCGATGGCTACAGCTCTCCTTCAAACAAGCCCATCAGCCAAGTCTACCCCAACTCAGCACCTAGAGGATACTACTACGAGACGACGCCTCCCCTGGAAGCCGATATCCAGCGCCAGGTGATGGCCTCCGGCGCCGTCCCTCGCTCAGCCCCGGTTCCTGTCCAAGCAGCATACCCTCAACAGTCATTCGCGGCTCCCTACGTCCACCACCAACCACCCATGGGCAGCTACTATCCCCCCATGCAACCCACGCCACCGCCTCAACACCAGGTCGTGGGTGCCTACTACCAGCGTTCGCTCCCCCAGGTGTTCCCGCCTCAGATGACCATGGCTGCGCCCAGCGCGACTGGAGCGAACCCTTGGCAACATCATCACTACCTCAACCCCACCGGCGGCGCGGCGTTCCCGCAGAGCCAGGACCGCTACATTTGCCAAACATGCAGCAAAGCGTTCAGCCGTCCGAGCAGTCTACGGATCCACAGCCACTCTCACACCGGAGAGAAGCCATTCAAGTGCCCCCATGCCGGTTGCGGCAAGGCCTTCAGCGTGCGGAGCAACATGAAGAGGCACGAGAGGGGCTGCCACAGCTTCGAGTTCAATGCCTCGGGGTCCGTTCTTCGATCTTAGCGGTCTCGGCGACGTGCGAGAATAGACGGGATTCTCGAGTGGATCCCGTATCATCTGAATTTGGTGAAGGCCGCTAAAACAAACTATACCCCTTGAAACGACCGGATCCGACATGACTTTGACACTTTTTACTACAACAAAAACACAACACACACACCGCCAGGATATTATTCCTTAATCAATGTCTTTCTATGGTTTTACGTTACGCATGGCGTTTGAGAAACACGGTTGGAATTGGGGGAGAGATGGGAGGGGGGACCGGAGGGGGAGCTTTACATTCGCTTCAAAGACATACATGTGTATTACTGGACACCGCTTATAGTCATGTTTCCTCGATATTTGTTGCGGGACTCCGTGGATGGGAACTTAGGCGCTTGGGGGGAAAACTAGCTTGGAAGCATTTACACGGCGTTCTCTTGGCGTTCTCTTGAGCGGAAGCTGCAGGAAGGTGAACGATAGCTTAGCCGTGGGGCACAATTATACCAAGACATTGAGTTTCATGCGCTTTATGGCCAACCCGTCTGTGCGTGATTCTGTGCGTGATTCCGTAATTGCAACGTGAATGGCGGTCATCTCCGACGCTGTATGCGCGGTCCGTGAACCAATCCAGAGCCGGGCATCGAAAATAGACTACGGGATGTCATCGGACAATTATCGAAATTTCCTCGAAGCGTGCTCGGACGAGGTCTGTTATCCCGATGTTGGCGGGCGATCATGGTGCGGCCCCAGACGGAAGCGTACATTTTGAGGTGTGTGCTTGCTATGTAGTCGAGCTGTAGATTGAGGCGGCGATTACGTTGGAATTGGGCGCTGAGACACCACGAGCCAGGTGGATCGGCGTGCAGAGTGCAGAGGGCCCAATGCACATGCGCACCAAATCCGTCGCTCCATCCAGCTCAGTCCATCAATCTCCTTCTCGAAGCGCCAATTAATGCTGGCGGGGGAGGGATGAGTTGCAGCTAGACGCCAGGCCGCAACGAGGCGCCGTCTGGAGACAGGCGCTCTCCATGCGCTCTCCGCCATGCGCTCTCCTCCAGGCCTGACCCGGGATGGGCTGGACTTGACGCCTTGGCGGGCGTTCGGGGCAGAAACCCCAAAAAGTTAATGAACCCAAGCCGCTGAGAAAGCGGAGGCCAGACTTGGCATGGCAGTCCCTGCCATGGCCGTCGTGGTCGGCCCTGTCGACGAGGTCCGAGTCATGGTCAGGTGCGAGAACGTGTCCCCCGGGCTCCCGAGACTTTGGAGAGATCGTGACGAAATCGAATCTACATGGGGCCGAGCGAGCGGGAACTTCGGCCTGTTCGCCTCCCTTGTCGCGCTTCATGGGCGGCTTGCCAGATCGCTCACGGGGTCTGGGTCTGGCTCTACGGTACATAGCGAAGTGTTTAGGGTGTGTTTCGCCCTGGTTGGCTGTCTGCTGTCTGCCGTCTGCCGCTTGCCCGTGTGCTCTGGTCGCTCTGACGTGAGGGATCTGCAGACTGAATAGAGTTTATTTGATTATCATGGAGTCATCTACAACGCAGCTTGACAGGGAATGCAGGTGTTATTTTGGGTATTAATGTTGTTGTTGTTATTGATGCTGTCTAATCGAGTACGGGAAAATCCGCGCGGCCCCCAGTAGTCGTCAGTGCGTGTCAGGGCCCAGGCATTGCGAAGGATTGGCCACGATGAATATTTTTTGGAACGGACGAGGATATTCCCTAGAGACCCAACAGTAAACGCTGCTACGGATGGAGAGGGGGATGGGGAATGGCACGATGAGGGCGTTGTGGCTGACAGGCCATACGACGACAACGACGATGGTCTAGATGGTCTAGATGGCCAAGGGATCGAGGGAATCAATCGGTGATACGCTGACGGATGCACCAACGGTCAACGGACGGCGCGGGCAGCGGGCAACGTCACCAACCAAGCTTAATTTCGGGCGACGAGAGTTTGAGGGGGGATCCCATCTAAACCACGTTGCGGGCGGAGATCCTCTGGAGGGGGAGGGAGCAGGGGAGGACGATGGAGGAGAGGGCCGGGGAGCAGACGATGGGCGATGGAGGAGAAGACAGGGGACGGGGGTGATTAATGGTGAGAGCGTATTCAACCGCACGCGATTGCTCCGAATTGACGGAATAGCGCAGTTCAGAAGGGGGGAGAGAGCTAGAGCGCCAGAGCACCAGAGCACCAAAGCATCACTGCGCTAGAGGGACGTGGATGCCCCGGATGCGCGTTGACGAGGGTGAGGGCGAGGGTGAGGGTGAGGGTGAGGATGGCATGGTGTGGGTGTGTAAGAGAGAGAGATGAGACGCCGCAGAGTGCAGACTAACGCTGCGGAGAGAGTACCCGAGACGGTTGCGTCTTTGGCTGCTTTCCTTCACCCTTCACTCGCTGCAGCGTTAACCGGTACGTACTGGTTCGTTCCCTGGGGAATGGGATCCGTGTGGATGGAAGAGTCGAGGGCCAAGACGAGGGGATCAGGGGACCAGGGATGCCCGGAGCCGGGGCCATGCCTGTCGGCGACCAGAGCTACGGGATGAAGCAGCATCCCGAGAATGAGGCGGCGATACGACGGCGCACTGCGGACGATTGATGACGTGGGGGGCGTCCCGTTCGGGCGTCCAGCTCGGGCGGGCTGTTCGCCGGGGGCTACCCACACGGGGCTCGCTCACTGTATTGCAGGCTTGGTAGGGAGTCGAGCGCTGGAACCACAGTGGAGTGCGTTCTGGCCGCCTGCCGTGGATCCGACGGGACACGCAGCCCGCCGTGTCGACAGACGGGAGGGGATCCATGCCCTATCGTGCAAGAAAGAGCCCCAAAGGCTTCAAAAGAGCCCCTAACAAGCGCCCTAGAAGAACAACCACCCCGCTGCTCTCTGATCCCCAGCGGGCCAGAGTGTCAGAAGAGAAGCCTCCAGGCTAAGCCGATAGGGTGTCGTGGTAGCGGCCCTCAGCGGTCGCGCGCGGCCTCGGGGGCTCCTCAGTGGCTGTTCAGTGGCTGCTGTACAGCGGGGCGCTCCCGCTAAGGCTGGCACGGAACCCGCTAAACCCCAGAAGTCCAGAAGGGTCAAAGACCCGAACGCCGCTCCACCTTTTCGCACTGCCGGAGTCTCCAGAAGGCGGAAGAGTGGGGGGTGCGAGACCGAAACCGACGTGATGTTCAACGTGGGTTCCGGGATCCAGGGAGTTTCGCCCTGAGCACGCGCTGGGAAACGGGGATGGCCCTGCGGCGCACAGAGCAAACGGCTTGTGTGCGTCTTCCCTCTGCACCTGGGCGTGGCCGCTGGGCGTGGCCTCCGTGCGAGAGTCGATGCACCGTTGCGGGAAATATTTCGGAGCCCTACTTTCCCGTCCCATGGCAGAGGGAAGTCGTAGGGATGAGGGATGTAGAATAGACGCTGCAGAAGCGTTTTTTTCTCTCTCTAGTTTTCCTCCGAGATCGAGACGTGCGTCCTTCCGTGCGTCTGGCGTGACTCTTGCTTGCGCCGCGGCGGAGTCGCTGTTGGCCAATATTAACCAATACTGCCCTCTGTTATAGACGCCTTCCTTGTCCGCCGGCCGGCCTGCCCTTACGAAGTACGCCGAATGGGCCACAATGCCGGCGATGGGCGGCGTGTCCCCGAGACGCGGCCCGTGATTTACATACACGAGCGATCGACGCATACCGTGCCATGCCATGCGGATCGCGCCATGGAGCTCTGCCTGGCTGTTTTCGAGTCTGGGCCTTGCCGTGCGCCAGCTGTGCCCTTGCTACGCTACGTTCGTTGGCTGGCCGTGTGGTTCTCGCACGGGAATAGCATCTCATCTCAACTTCCCACCCCCAACCTCCTTGCACACAACGGCAAGATCCGTCTCTTCTCTCAATCTCATCTCCTTTAGCTTTGCCGTTATAGCATCATCATCTTCGCCGTTCAAGCATCGTCCCGGCGATTATCCGACTGCCCCCCCTGGACGGCCCCCGCGGCTTGCCTGGCCTGCAGCCGGAGAGGCTCAACAGCTACCCCCCTGTGGTGGACTCGCCGGCGGTAGTGGAAACGCTGGGAAATCTTGGGATCGCATTCATGGTCCCCTCTACCCAGCGTCCAGTTTCCACCCGTGATGGCACCGCAGCGGCCGGAGTGGACAACCCCTAAGGCGCCTGGGAGGCACAGGAGGCCTAGTAGGTCCGCTGCCTCGGCGCCTCGCCGTTAACTCTCACACTCCCTCTCTGTCCGTACGTACAGGAATTAGCACCAAGTGTAGTGCCTCTGGGCCACTATTGATATGTACAGCAGAATGCATGCAGTACGTAGGCGAATCATGGGGTTGTTTGACGTCTGCCCTTCCTTGATCCCGCTCGGACTGGCGTCTTGGTATTTTTCCTTTTCCTGCCGTTTATTCGATTTGACGTTGCATCTACTCACTGGTCTAGGTCTAGAACGGGCACGGTCATATTCTCTGCAGCGCGAGACAAGACGACGCAGTAGTCAAGACAAACGGCGGAGTGACTGAGACGGCACCGTCGGTCTGAGACAGACAGACACGCGCACACAGATACCTACACGTGTGGGTGGCTCCTCTCTCAGGCCTCCCTCTCACTCCCTCTTACTGTCTCACTCCCTCCCTGCTTCCCATGTCCGGGCGCTTGGATTGTCTGCAAGGCTGCTGCCGACGTGATGGGGGATGTGAGACAAGGCCCCCTCCCCTGCAGCACATGGCAGATCCATCCTCACGGGAAATCAGGACAACAGACAGCCAAGGCTCAAGATGCGATGGATTGCCCTGGGACACACACGCTCACTGCATATGGGACGGCATGGGATGGAATCAATTTCAGTGGTCACCGCAGCACATCATCTCCAGTTCCCCACTGCTCTCCGCCGTCGCTCAACTCTCCTCATCATCAGCCAAGCACACCAGGGTCTGCATTTTGCCACCTCCCCAAGAACCCCCGGACACCATCCCTGAGGGCATCACTCCTTCAGGCCGGTGGCATGTCCTGAACGGGAAACCGGCCTCGGCGCATGCCCAAGTGGCAAGTTGAGCTTCGCCGACCGTTGGAGAACCCACCTACAAGTCTCTGTGCCGCACAACAGCATATTCATCTCATCGACGAAAGTGGTCCTTACGAGGATATGATCCATCCGGGATGTCATCCAGACCCGGACATGATCGACGACCCTCTACCATGGTCTATCACTTCTGGGATTCTGGGAAAAAGAAACAACCAGGGAGTTGGTGGGTATGCTTCTTGAGTCGTCTGTGACTCCACCGCAAGGTCTCCCCTTACTCACCCTGAGTCAACTCCATCTCAAGGGTTGGACTCTGCTTGCTTCTGCCGCTCATCCACCTTTGCCTCCGGCTTCACCACGCCGGGCTTCCGTCTCACTTGGGCCCGCTACCCGCCCGGCGCCTCGGTGGACCGACAGACAAACAAACTGCATGTATCCCAGCATGAATCTACCGAAGCAGCAGCAGCCGCCGCGGTGTGGATGATGCTCAGTCTCAGACAATGACACCTCGTGGCCAGCCAATCCCACGTTGAGACGGCGTGCGGGACGTCTTGTAGGACCCCGTGACGGGCTCCCTCGATCTTACGCCCTGCATTGCTTCCCCGGATGCAGCGCGTAAGACAGTTATTGCTACATCGGAGTCAATACCGTCTCCGGCTGGGGTAGTGTGCAAGAGACTCAGCGTCTGTTTGAGATGCAGTTGTTACAAACTGTGAAGCCTGAGCTTCTGGGACGCTTCGTTGTTTCTCAGGTGGTTTGATCCCAGTTTCTATTTCCGCTCTTACTCCAAGTTAGCTCGATCGTTTAGACCCAAGGTGCAGCGTTGAGGTGCAGCTGAACGGTAGTATCGCCTATTGGTGCGGGAGGCTTAGAACGCCACTCCGTAGCAACTCCAGGGCCAAAACCTCCCAAGACTACTACGTCACCTCCTGACCTCCGTTCTAAGTAATTCAGTCCAGAAAGGCATTTAACGTCCTGAAAACGACACCGACGCGACGGAAAATCCCGTGCCAACCTCCCGCGCCGCCAGACCCTGAGGCGTTTCAGGTTTCGGGAGCGTCCTGTCAGGGGGGGCCGGCCCCTGGCAAAACCACACGATGTGACGATGCTACCATGCTACGCGGCACCAAAGTCGAAAAATCTACCACGCCTTGGGGTGATCGTCGTCCGGGTCCCCTCGTCCCTGACGCTGATGGGCGACGTGCCCCCCAGGTCCCAGATGCAGGGTTCGTCTGCCCCGATGCTGCGGTGTGAGGTGAAGGACGCGCCGATGCCATGGTCCCCCAGGTCGGAGGTCCGAGAGGGTGGTAATTTCGCCGAGATAGGGAAGGTGAGCTTTTCGATGAGTTCCTTTCCTTTATGGGTAGGTGGCTTCAACATGGGAGTTGTTGGGAATTGATCTAGTTACGGTTGCGGATAGCTTGTCGCTCGCACTAGGCTCGTGTTGGTCGCCTGCCTCATCTCCATCTCCGGAAACATGTCTCGTTGCTACCAACCAAGACTACCAAGTCACAGACTCAAGTCACGACCGTTTCACACTCACCCTCGCCGCCAATCTCCCTCCCAGCCTCTGATCTCCGGCCCTACACTCCACAGTCACCGCTACATGCCGGGCTGCAAGATGCAAGATGCAAGAAACGTAAAGCCCCTCTCCGAGATCCCCTGCCCTAGGTTGTATTCGGCGGGCCTCCTCTCCGGTAAGAAGCACGATGAGATATGCCTTGGACGCTCCCGTTTTCTATCCGGGCGGGTACTGCTTCTCTGACGGGTGGTGTGACAGAAGATACCAGGGTCATAGGCTTTGGGTGCCGGCCGGTATCTTTACGATCGGCCAGCTTGAGCCGGTTTGGGATGATTTGTGTCACCTCGGTTCGGTTGGCCGAGAAGTCGCTATGCGCGTGTCGTAATCGGGTTTGTGAGTCGGCCAAGTACGACAATGTGACAGTATGAGTAGAC
The DNA here is from genome assembly GCA_014621425.1 of Cylindrodendrum hubeiense. Taxonomy (NCBI): domain Eukaryota; kingdom Fungi; phylum Ascomycota; class Sordariomycetes; order Hypocreales; family Nectriaceae; genus Cylindrodendrum; species Cylindrodendrum hubeiense. The sequence continues at coordinate 55,776 of JAANBB010000131.1, forward strand.
TAGACTCTATTCGATGTTTTGCGATAACAATGGTTTGCAATGTAGGAAGTCGACTGGGCTTAGATACGTTGAGTATTGGAAGAGTGTTGTGATTGTGTTGATGATATGTTTTTATTATACTGTTAGTTAATGACTCTCTTGATGATAATAATATAAACGAATTATGAAGAGCTTGTAATGAGATTTTAACTCTATTATTCCATCTTCTCATGCAATCCAATCCTTATTGTTTGAATTTCTATTTAGTCCAATGTTGGCCTTTGAATGTGCGAGTTCAAGTTGGTTGGTTGACTGGTACAGGGTAAGCTGGGTTGTGGAGGACCTAGACCACGATCATGATGATACTTTTAAGAGCGAATAAAATGGGTGGGGATGTTGTAATATGCTGAAGATCTCATTTTAAACACTGCAAGTTTGCTGTATCTCAGCAATGACAGAGGTTAACGTTGAAGTCATGGTGAGTCTCTGCGAGTTTCTGCCGGCACACGCTCCATGACCACTTCTTTGTCACTCTACACTAGAGAAGTCTTTCATGGCAAGGCAAAAATAGACACCTAGCCATATCATATGAAAATAATTGTAAGTGACACGTTTGTCTGGTCCATAGTGTGAACCCCCAGTCGGAGTGCTATGGAGGAGAGGGCCTGCACTAACCGCGACAGCGTATGGCAACAAAAAGGTCGCTTCTGCGGCAGTTGCGTTGATAATATGAGTCATTCCATGCTAAATATATAGAGATCGAACGCTAGTCTAAGAAGCATTGGTACACTCGAGTTCTCGTGGTTGAATAAATTTTGAGTCACGGTTGTGGACAGAGTTCCACCTCACGTTCTATGCCAGCTGATTGTTTTCGACATACCAATAGCCTGGCTCAATACATCTAAGAAAATAGATAGATATGAAGAAACTAGGTCTGTTACCATGTTATTAATCTATCTGAAAGCCACGAGCACTCTGATTCCCGTTTTCCAATGGGCAACTCCACTACGATTGGTGTTAGGGAGCGAATATAGTCGAGTCGTGAGGATGATAAAAGGGATTTACGACTAGAGAACACATAATAGCGAAGACTGATTGAGGGTGTGTATAAACCAAGGGTAAAATAATAGTGTAGCAGGAAAGCCCATGGATGGGAATGGTTCATGGCCGGAAACTCCGACGGCTGTGAGACACAGCCGGCGATTGTAAGTGCTGCAATAATAGAAATGTAGACAGATAAATTAAGAAATGTAGACAGATAAATTAAGACTAGCTACGTTTGAAAGGAAATGGAGCTGGGGCGTAACAGATTGTCTCGTTTACCTACTGTGGTCTCGACAACGACGAAAATCGGTTGGTCTGACATCAATCAATCTAGAATGAGGGGGTACATCTTCGGGATTCAATTGTATCATGCGCTGAGATATATGTAACATAGTAATGCATGTGTCCAGAGGTACTGGTGGAAGTTCTTTTGTGCGTTTCCCATCCTACCCACTTCATTATCTGATGAGTTGATCTTTCGACGAACCTCCATCTAATCGAAAGCTATAATCTTAACCAATTTCAGCCTTATCTTAATCAACTGGGCCGTATTCTTTAGAATTATTATTCTAGACTTGCTCTAATTCGCAATGTCTTCCCTATGAGATCGTCGCATCTGAGACTCCAATACCAATTCTGATGGCTGAAGCTATCAAACTACACAACGATTGATATCAACAGGCCTACGCCCAGGCAATCTTTTAAACACGGCTGAGCTCATAGATGACGTGGTTTGTATTGGAATAAACTGCATTGAACTTGACTTTGGAGATCTGGATTGACTTACACTGAAGGACACCAGTCGAGGATGACGTTGATGACGATGGGGATCACAGCTCAATCTTAGAGTTGAGAAAATTCGAGAAAGCTGATGACAATGACACTCTCAATAGACTGGCTGAGTTAATAACCCCCCCCAATTCACATCTCTGTAGCTTGAACTTAAGAATGTTCTCAACCGCGTGAGACGACACCTGGGAAGAGCTCCAACTTTGATCAAAGTCTATACATGGTAGGATATGTCATGTGTGATACTGCCTGTGTGCGCCCCATTACTGAAACAACATTCACCGACACTAGACGTAGATAACTGGCCGCTGACATCAGGACACAAGAGTCTTCCTCGATCACACAACAGACTGCGAGTCCGTCTCTGCAATGAAACTAAATGTTTTGTTTCCTCATCAAGTCGAGGCGTACATTACCCACCAACTGCTTTAACAAGACCATTTACTTCTGTTTGATGCTTTTAAGCATATCAAATTTTGCTAGCTGTTGAGCCGCACGCTGTGGATGGGCGGTATTCATCCAACCACACGTCTGGGCATTTCACTAAGAGTGAAGACAGGACAGCGGCTGCATTCTACTTGAAAGAAAAATACATAAAATCCTAGAGAAATACGTTCGCAGAAAATAATTATTGACAATCTATTAACTGACTATCTTGCTTCTCTCATTCCATTGGCTAGAATCGTTTCGCACTTTGGAGGTGCTCTAGTAAAATGGTCCATCAAGTCCTCGTTTTCTCTCGTGTCATGAGTATTTTGTCATCAAAGAAGTCTCAATGGTTTCCCGCCAGGCGCGTGACCTCTGGTGAGCAAACGGCACCGAATGACTGGAGCTAATCGAATCACTTGGCTATTTTTTCAGCCCGGACGAGTTCCGACCATCACATGCATGACTTCACTTGGCTTCGCATCATCAACAGACCACTTTGGCTGTCATGATATGTCTTCCCATTTGTATTTAGTTTGAGTCAGACTCGACTGTGGCATTGTCGGTCTGTGGTCCTATCTCAGTCGGCCTCGGTGACACGAGTCAGCGGCGTTGCGGTCCGGTTCCGCAGTCTGCGGGACCAGTATCAAATGGTCTTCAGCAGCTACTATAATTATAAATGTACAACGCAATTTTGCGCCCGACACATAAAATAGTTGCCTTCCTATAGCCGCAGGATCAAGGGCTGACTCTCGGTGTTGTAGTCGGGAATATAAGAGACATACTAAGACTGTCACACGCGCAGAAACTCGGAAGCCGGAACGGGAATCCCTTACACTCCGTCCCGAAACCATAGGACTTCATTCGAAACGAAAGTAATTCGAGGGTCGTAAATTTACCCAGAAAAGGCGCTCAATCACGTAAGTTGTTGTGCTGTTACGGGTAGAATGGATATTAAGCAATACTTAGGATGAAGGAGGATTCCGCTCGAAGATGAATCGCACCTTCACACAAAGGTCAACGCAAGTACATCAACCAGCGGTATTAGCCGCAATTTTGCTCCCCGAAACGGTACATGAGCGGGCCTTGAACCGGGGCAGAGTCATGGTCAATGCGGCTAAATGGATGCCGGAAGTGAAGAGAAAGCCCGGGGGTGGCTAAATCGCCCATTGTCAGAACATCTCTGGAATTGCGTAGGCATGTAAACATGACTCGTTCAGGGTAAGCGTAAGCGGCGAGGAGGTGGACAGGTTTCTGGGGAAGCGAGGGAGACACAAGACAGGAGTCCTTGGTGCGACTTCGGACTTGCGATCATGGATTTTGTCGTGGGTATAGTATGATGACGGCCGTCGTACAGTATCAGTTGAGAAACTTGAGAAACTTGAGAAACCTTCGGCCGCAAAGATGGTTCTTTGAGCCCGGGGTTGTAAGTTTTTGGACAGGGGGTCACCACACGGTCATGCTCGCGGGGCCAGGGGACCAGGTTGGGCCGAGGGTAGAACGGATTTACTGCAGCGGGAAGACGCACTCCACGCAGTTCCTTGTCCGGGCATCTCCTGTCCTCGTGCCTCTGGCGCACGATGCAGCCCTGGAGGGGAAGAGGTATGTGGGCCGGAGGGAGGGTACACCACCGGGGCACGTATCCGGATCCACGGTGTTGGATGGAGGGGTGGAGGATGAGCGGATGATGGGCGGATGATGGATGGATCGACGGATGGACAGACGGAAAGAAGCGGATGGGCAAACGAGAATTGGTAGAGGGCTTGAGGGGGCTTGAGGGGGCTTGAGGGGGCTCGAGATTGGAAAGATGGGCAGCGAGTTTAGTCGGGCGAGGTTGACTGCGGGTACCTTGTCATGGCAGAAGTTGATTGCCGCTGGCGTCGCTGGCGTCACTGTCGTCATGAGGCTCAAGGGTTTGCTGCAGGTCGGCGGCGAGATGCATAGTGCAGCTGCAGTGGACGATGCAGTGGACGATGTTGACGAACGCGGGCGGGTGTTGGAACGAACCTAGGAGCAAATGATTGCCTCTGGTGTATGCGGGCGAGTGTTTGTGTGTGTGTTGGCGGGTGTGGTTGGCTGCTTTTTTGGGCCATCTCGTTGATTGCTGCTGGGATTGTGTTTCGTCTGGCGCGCGCCACATGCCCGGGCGCATTGCGTGCCATCCTGAGACCCGAGTTTTGGCATCGGCGGCTGTGGGGATTTGAATCAAGGGCTTTGAATCAAGGGCTTTGAATCAAGGGCTCCGAATCAAGGGCTTCGTGTGTAGCACGCGTCCGTACTGTACATCTGGGGAGGCGTCGGCTGCCTCTGGGTCAGAGACTCAGTTGTGAGACAGGGTGACGGCAATTGCGGGATGCTGTCTCGGGGCCAGGCCCGCGGCCCTTGGATCCCGCTGATGGCGGATGTGAATACCATTGGTGGGCGTTTGCCGCCGGCCATGAAGAGGGGGGGAGGTGCTATCAAGGTGGATGGGGAACAGAGATGGGAACAGAGATGGGAACAGAGATGGGAACAGAGATGGGAAGTCTGGTTGATGGCGCTTTTACAAACGAAGATGTCGCACGCTGGCTGTTTGAGCGATGACGGCGATGGCTTTGGCAGTGGCTTTGGCAGCGATAGTGGCTGCGAGCTCGACAGTGGGCCAGGGCCGCGGTGCTTGGGTTTGGGTGCACACGTGCGCATTACATTAGCTCGCACCTACCCAGTTGGGCAGGCGGTAGGTAAATTTACCTAGTAGGGCTGGTGGTGGTGGTGTCTCGAGCTGTGTGTGTGTGTACATCTGTATGCATGTGTGTGTGTGTGTGTGGTGGTGACCGAGGAGCTCTCTGTCCTGACCTCGGTGGTTGTGTCTTCCGCGACGGTACACCCGCCGTCACCACGAGTTGGACCCGAAGAGGGGCATCGGCATCGTATTCTCGAGGTGATGCGGCCTTTTCTCCTCCTCCGCCGCGTCTTTCGATGTACGAGTGCGTAGCCCGCCCGCGGCACGTCGCTCGATGATGGGCTTCATCCCTCCCAGGCATACCTTAATCGTCTCGGTACTGCTACCATTGGTGCTCCGGGTGGCTCTACGTAAGCCAGTGTAAGGTCAAGGTAGGATTGAAGGTGGGCTAATTAACAGAATGGCGGGAAAGCAGAAGCAAGCATGGCACACAGACGAGATGGTGACGTGACGTGACATGACAACTTCTGGGTCTCTGTGCGGTCTGCCCAGCGGTCCCCTCTCCGTGCCTCTCCGTCCCTGTCCGTCCCTGTCCGTCGCTCGCATCCTTTGTCGTGTGTCCGTCCTGTCGGGTCGTATCTCGTCTCGGGGCTCCTCATGGTGGTTCCCCGTCGTGGCTAGCCGTGGTGGTGGCTCACTAGCTCGAGTGGGTTTCCTTTGGTTGCGCTGAGTTGCGCTGCTCGAATTCGTAAACCGCCCTGGGATGCCCGTCGTCATTGGCACATTGGCACCGTGGCAAGTGGCCTGGGCTGGCCTGGCAAGCCTGGGTCCCCCCATCCATCCCCCTCCACTCCACTCTCAAAGTGTCAATGTCCCGAGGTGGGCTCGTTCGCCGGTGGTGGCACGGTTCCGTCATGGTCAGCCGAGACGACACCGAGATGGCGAAGAAATGCACAGAGACCGAAGCGGGATCCAATCCTTGTTGGGGAGTCTTTTTCATGGGGGGAGGGGCGGTCGCTGTGGCTCTCTGTGGCTCTGTGCTCCCGTGGCTCCATGGATGGATGCTGCAATTCCCGAAGCCGACAGACAGACAGTGTGCTGGAATTAGACGTCGACGGCTCTCCTCGTCCTTCGCCTTCGCCTATGCAGCCCCCGTCGTCATTCTCTCGGTCAAGAGACAATTCCCCCACGGGCCAGGTGCCAGGTGCCCACCTATTAAGCGAATGGTATAGCCCGGGAAACGAAAGCGAAAAAGAAAGGGCCAGAAGAACAAAAAGAACAAGACAGGGCGGCCGGCAGCGGTGGGCGGTGGGCGACGGGCCCATGACCCGGGATTCCGGTTTGTGGTCAACGGCATGGAACCTGGACAAACATACGACGGAGCAGCCGGCCAGCGGGGGGAACCTTTTTTCCCCTTCTCTTTCATTTGGGCCTCTGCGGGCCCGGAGCAGGACGAGGAGCAGGTGTAGGAGGAGATGCGGCAGCCTGAGAGGCGGAGGGAGGGGTGCGTCTCGCTGCAACGTTCGGCATGAGGTTGGATCATGGAAGGGCGGTCTCTGTATCATGACCGTCTCCTGACCCTCTCGGAGCGTGGTTCTGGTGTGCTTTTCCCGCCGCGTCTAGGTCCATGGATGGACTTTGTTTTTCCCTCGATCCGACTTCCCTTGCCCATCGTTCCATGTCTCTCTCCATCTGTCCATGTTTGCATTTTCTCCGGCCACCGAGACCGTCTTGCTGGCGTGCTTTCCTTCATCTCGTTTCCCCCTCCCATTTACCGTTTACCGAGAACTGCCGCTATATCCTCGTATCTTCTCTTCTTTTCTTCTTCTCTCCTTCTCTTCTTCTGGTCTTCCTCTTTCTACTCCCTTCTCCTTCCGTTTTGGTTTAGCTCATATTCCATATCTCTCATACTTGGCTTGGGCCTCCCAAAACCAAGCCTGCTCCTCCCGCCGACGGATTTACCACAGCAACGAAAACACCATCGAGTAGCCCTGGTCAGGCTGGGCATCCTCACCCCCCAAGCGAACGGGGCCCCCCCTCCTGTACCACCTTTTTTTTCTTGCTGTGTTTGCTTTTTCGACTTTCCTCAACCACTCCGTCGGTCACAGGCCCTGCCAAACACCCTTGGAGATCGTCTCGGTTGCTTGGGGGGAGAAAGCTAGTTCCGTTGCTACTAGGATCTAGAGGGACCAAGAGGGACCAAAAGAAACCAAGAGGCAGCCAGAGCCATCTAGAGGCAGCTGGCGTCGGCTCGTCCATCCACTACCTACCACCTACCTACCTGCACCTACCTAGGTAGTCCAAGACTACTCCGCCTGTTCCCGTCTGTCGGTAGCCCAGTAGCCCGATCATCGTGATTCAGCGTCTGGCCATTTCATCATCCTCAAACGTCAAAGCGACAGACAATCGCATCACTTGCTGGGCTGAGAGTGTCTCGTCTCGTCTTGTCTCGTCGCAAATCCGCAAACCCGCAAACCCGCAAATCCGCGGCTCAGCGGCTCAGCGATTGCACGTGCCGACCACAAGCTTCTCGTCTGTTGCACTTTGGTCTGCCGCACTTTGGTCTGCCCTGTCTGCCCTGTGCAACATCTACAGGACGGTACCTCTCACCTGCTGCTCACCTCGCATTGGCCGCCTTGGCCTTGAGACCACACCACCGCCAACCACAACCGCAACCGCCGCCGCCGCCGCATCCCCATCGTGGTTCGGCGCCACCTCCACAACCTCGACTCAGAACAGAAGCTGCTGCTGGAACTGCACACTGCCTACTGCACACGGCGCACTGCACGCTGCGTACAGATCACTGCGAGCTGGTTTCCCCAAACCCACCACCCAACCACGATTTGCCGAGCCCGCGTCCCTACCGCCCCAAGTCCTCGACGCCGGGTTATCAATCGAGAAAAAAGGAAAACACCCCTGCTTGTGCATTTCACGGGGGCGCCGCCATCTCTTCCCTCCCACGCCCAACTGCTCACACGGACCGTCTCGCTCTGTCTTACTGCCCGCTGTCCCCAATCACCATCCGCCTTAATCGAGATTCAGACTGAACTGCCCTCTCGTCAATCAACAAAGAAACGAGTGCGCTCCAGATCCCGCGCCGCCACTGCCCACTGCGTCCCACGTCCCACGTCCCACGCGCAAGCCCAAGAAGCCATCCCAATCAGTCCGTCCCCAATCCCGAGTCCCCCAATCCCACAGATTCCCACACACACACGCGCGCACACACACACGCTCGCTCGCTCGCTCGCGCACCCACACGCACTCCCCACCCCAGTCGCAGTCGCACACAATCCACAGTCCACAGTCCACTGTCCACTGAGTCCACTGTCCTCCAGCCTTAACCCCAGTCAAGGTTCCCAGCCAGGTTCCCAGCCAAGKTTCCCAGCGCCAGCGCCAGAGCCAGACCCAGCGGCCAAATCCAGCCCATCATCCCTGCCTCTCTCACCGAAACCGCGCCGCCCGCCCTCCGTCGGTATACCGGCCTCTCTCAATACCTGACTACTCACTACCACTACCTGACCTACCTGACGACGGTACCTACAGTTACCCCCTCCTCCTCTCGCCGTCCCATTCTCCAATCACCGCCGCCCATCTTCTCCCCAGAAGCAAAGCAACTCTCTCTGTCTCGTCTCGGCGCACTCGCATCCTCTTCCGCTTCTCCTCTTCTCCTCTCCTCTCCTCATCTCCGCTCTCTTCCATCTCTCTCGCGCGCTCTCTCTCTCTCTCTCTCTCCTCGCCCTCTCTTTTTGTTTCTCTAGCTTCCCTCTACTGTTACATCAGTACGCAGGGTAGCTAGAAAACAATCATTCTTTCTCCCCTCCTCTTTACTTCTCCTCCTCCACCTCCCGGTGCCCCTCTTCCTTTTTCAGCAAATCACCAAGCTCGTTTGTTCTCTCTCTCCCCACCGACGATGCCCATAGTCGCCGTCATCCCGATATCATGATGCTCTGCGCAGCACAGCACTCGCCAATCCCAAGGCCCTTGCCGTTGTTGTTGTTGCCGCCGTCATCCCCTTCGTCTTCGATATCGCCCTTCGCATCCTCGCCGGCCTCATTGACATCATCGCCACCATTGTCCCTGCTGCTATCCCAGTCTCAGTCCCAGTCGCCGTCTCAAAATTCACAATCGCGCCCACAATCGCATCCACAAGCGCACACGCTTTCATCGACCTCCCCGTCAACCTCAATCGCCAGCGGCCCATGTCCCGAGTCGCCGCTGTTCTCCTCTTTACGCACCGAATATCTCCTCGCCCTCCCGCTATACTCGCACCCGATCATCGTCCATAACCACCACCACCACCGTCGTCCCGAACCACCGCGCGATCCTCCCGACCTCGGCCCTCTCCTCCTCCCCGCGCTGTAGCGCCCCTTCGAGCGGTTGCTCGCAATGTCGACTACTCAGGCCGTCCCGGACACCCAGCTAGGGCTCAGCGCCGAGGAGGTCCAGCTACTGCGCCAGGGCCAGGCGGCGTTGGGAGGTGGGGGTTCCAGCAGCTCGCGCGCCGCAAGTCGGGCCAGCAGCCAGGGTCTCCTGCTTCTCGACAGCTCCTCGCTCTCGGCGCTAACGCGGTACTTCGATCACCTCATGGGGAGCATTGAGCAGCGGATCCAGCATCTCAGCTACGAGGCCCAGAGGTTCACCCAGCTGCAGTACGACGAGGCCGATGGCATCATTGGTGGCGCCGACGCCGAGATTGCCCGCTACACCGAAATCCTCCAGCAGCTCGACGAGCTCGAGGTCGACTTCGACCGCATCGCACACATCAAGGAAATTGTCAAGGGTTTCAGGTCGAGGGTTGAGGACATGGAGCGCGACCTCGATAGCAGCGGTTCCAGTCGGCACCACAGGCATTCGTCGTCGACGCATCATTCCTCCTCCCATCGACACGGCCACGGCCATTCCCATCGTCACAGCAGCTCCCATCGATCACGGCACTAAACGAACCACCTCCTCCCTCAGTATAACGGCCGAAACGGCCGCTCTCCCCCATAAAGCAGGACTTAATCCATCCGGATCGGGGGACGGAACTCAGACAATTGGTTTCAAGAATACGGATTCGCTATTACAAAAAAAGATCTACACAGATTGGAGGAGACGGCGATGTTCCTGCGCGGGTTTACACAGGACCGCCATGCACGCTCCCTCGCACGCACGCACGCACGCACGCACACTGACACACACTCAAGACTAGAGGGGGGTTCATCTCCCTCCTCGCCACTTGAGACCGTACGACATGGATTCTAACGGGGGCGCCTGGATCGTGGTATTGGAAGATTGACGGGCCTCGCGGCTACGCAAGATGGAATTGGCCTCACGGCTGGTTAATGTTTGTTTGTTGGTTTTGTTATTTTTCGGATTGGTGGCTACCCGGCGTTGATCCCCTTATATTGATTTGATGCTTGCCGGAGGACAGACTTGAGGTTTCTAAGCCTCTCGGCGTTTATGCACGTCTTAACCCCCCCGTATTTGCGATATCGCCGGGTCCATGTGTTTTTTTATATGAAAATACCCCCTTTATTGTGTTGAATTATTGGACTCTAAACTTTAGTTTCGCGACATACAAAACAGCCAAGATGATCTGACTGGAAACTCGGTCGTGTGCCTCGTGTACCTCGTGTGCCTCGTCAAGTCTCCGAAGTCGTGACGCATGCGTGCAGCTGTGAGATAACAAGCCCGAAGCCATTGCGCATTGCAAAAAACGAGATGCCGTCTCAAGATGGCTTAGACCACGCAGTAGCAGGACTCTGCAAGACGCAGCTTCTCATCACGCACCGCCCTGCCGTAACGACTGGCTGGGGTGCAGCTCGGCGCGCATGGGCGACGGGTTGCGTGGCTCGCGGCGATGGGCCAGAACCAGGCGACTGGTTGTGGGAAACGGGGTGAGACGCAGTGCTGCCCAACGCGGCGGATGACAATTGTCCGTCTGCTGGTTTTGGAGTGGGGGGCAGGGGGGGGAGCATTGAATGGCGATCGGCGGCGATGCTGCACTCGAAAATAGGAATCGAGATGGAGGGTATCTTCGTTTCCTGGTTCCGCTAGAAGCGATGGCACCGATCATGACGCGGGTTCTGCGCCGCCGTCGCTTGGTGTGATGGCCGCCGCGGGCTGTGGATGCCATGTTGTGGATGGCCTCGGTATGCGGCGAGGTGTAAGCCGACGCCTCAATGCCTCTGTGTGTGTGCTCTGTCCGGGACGCCCAGCTATTGGGTGTAAGTCTGATACTCGCCGCGATGCACGCGGGAGGCCATTCCCCGATTAGGGAATTTCGTGGCCCGCGTTGGATTTCCATTTGGAGGCGAGCAGCGGCAGACGGAGCCGTCATGCCATGTCCTGGCCAACGGAATTGGGCCCACGGACGTATCTGCTGGCAACGCGCGCCGCCTGCACTCGCCCTCAGGCCATAGAAGCGTCTCGACAGCAGAGCCAATCGTCGTTGAAGTGCCGGACATAAGATCACCGCGCTCAAGTCATGCCTGCATATTATTGCATATTAATCGACCGTCTGCACCCAGGGTTGTTGATTCAACAACTGCCGGCGGACCCACAATTGGCTCTGCTGTGTTGTTGATGCAGCCGGGGGTCTTTTGTTCAAAGGAAGTGTTAGGAATATATTATGATTATTGTTATTCGCACGCACAACCATTGCTATTTGCACACAGAAGTATCATTGGGAATTCCAGCAATAACAAATAGTATAATCTCTTGTAGATGATGATATGGTAAACTACCCTGAGACTTACTGAGAAGTCTTTTGATAATATTTATTTTATTTAGATTTATTCTCCCTGGATTTATCCATAATTATTATGCCTTACATGGTGTTTGATGCTAACTGTGATTGGAAGCTCTCAAGCGTGGCTCCAACGTTGTTAATGGGTTCGGATTGCTTCAACCGCTTTCCCAGAACCACCAGGACCGGGGTCCCCAGCCGCGAATCATCACTTCCCATCACATCACCAGTGCGAGCAGTAATTCGTTGACAGTAGTTTTTTTACAGCGTCTAAAACATATACAAAACAATTCCCTGGCAACAGCTTCCAACGCCTCCTCGACCGATCGACCATCATGAAAGTGCCAATCCGCCCATAATTCGTCCAGAATCCAAACGACAATGATAAAAAAGGGGAGAGAAAACAACACAACCATTGAGATGCTGTTCCCCACACGCCCAAACGCCCACAGATCCCTTTCCAAGTTACCACTTGTTTCCATGCCAGTTTCCAATCGCCCTCCATCAGATGTTGAAGAAGGGCACGACATCCTCCACCCTCCGCCGTGTCATGCAACGTAATACCAACCCCCCTGACCGTTCAAGTAGTTAATTCCTCCGCTGCCAATTCATTCTGTAAAGAGACAAAGGAAAGGTAAATCGACAAATGTCTGTGGCTGTTATGCCAATGCGTGGTATCGCCTCTCATCCTCTATCATTCATCAACACCTCATCTCTTCTCTCCAACATCTCCATTCATTAAGGTACTTCATACGACCAACACTGAGGCGGACTATACCCTGGCGATACGTCGCGCGCGTACGAGGAAAGGACTGGGCATCTCGTCACGCTCCGGGTCCCAAACAGCCACGGGCTCGTCGCCGCTGGACTTGCGCTCAATGCCTAGACGCTCACGGAATGCCCGCTTAGGGCTCACGTTCTCGCCGGTGCTGGGAAGGACGACGGCGCTGAGCGGGCGACCGCCTGCACGGGCCTGCTGAAGCTCGACGAGCGTGCGGCCCTTGATGTTGTTCTTGGCCGCCACTTTGCCGAGTGCCTCGTCGCCGCTCTTCTTCAGCGACGACTTGCGCGTCAGGCCCATGGCACTGGAAATGTCGGCCTGGATGGTAGCCGCCGAGGGGATCTTGCTCAGTCGGCGGTTGGGTGACCGTGGGCCAGATTCAAGAGGGGCCAAGGTGCATTTGGAGACCAGGCCTGGGTTAGACGACTGAGGCTTGAGGCGATTCATAGGACAAGACTTCTGCGAAGTGAGAACAGGTCGTGACTTCGAGGTGAAGGGGTTCTTGGATGACCTGATGTTGCGAGTCGGTGAAGGGCAGATGTCCTCGTCATCTGAGTCTGTGAAGGCATCACGGGGAAGGTCCCAGCGTGGGTCACCCGAGATACCGTTGGCATTGGCAGTGAAGATATTGCCGGCATTGTGTGTGGGAGCCTTGGTGGCCCCGTTGCGCCGCGGTGATAGCGACAGTGACGCGATGGCAATGGGACTGGGCGAACCCATCTCAATGTCCATGGGCGTACCGGCATGCCCAACGAACATTGTCTGCGCACGACCAAATGGTGTGCGCGTGGCCTTCTTGGTCTCCCGCGAGCTGTCGGGGCTGTCGATGGAGTACTCGGAGATGTCCGTGGTGGAAGGGAATTCGTCTCCGCTGGTGCCGACAGATGACTGGGGATAGTCGTTCTTGTTTAGTGGCGGGAACTCCTCATTCTGGCTCTCTGGCCGGGATGGTACAAATGTCACCGTCTTCTTTTGCAACTCGGCATCAACTCGCGCCTGGATCTCATCCTCGAAGCGCTTATTGAGTCGTTCCATCTCAGCGTTGACCAGGCGATCAATCTCTAGACGCGCCTTGACCTCCCACTCCCGTCTCATCGAAGAGTCCAGCTCCTCTCGGATCAGGTCCGTCTCTCGCTCCAGGTTGGCCAGTCTGTCGTTGACCTCCCTCTCCTTCTTTCGGAGAGCGTCTTCTCTGGCCTTGAGGCTCTTGTTGACGTCAACAACCTCCTTCTCCTTCCGCATCAACTTGACGACGGGCAGGTTCAGGAGCTGTGACGTGTCGGGTCTTCGATCCGGGTTCACTCGGAGACAGTCCTTGATGACTTGGCTGAGCTCAGGCGAGTAAACTTCTGGCAACGCAGGGTATTTGCCCTCTTTGATCTTCTGGACCAGCTGGAAGTGCGTCTTGGCGTTGAAGGGCGGCTCGCGGGCGCAGAGCTCGTAGATGATACAGCCGAGGGACCAAATGTCCGACTTGAGGGTGTATTTCTCGGCGGCGCAGATCTCGGGTGACATGTAGAAGGGAGTGCCAACGTAAGTGGAGGCGAAGTCATGGGACTTGATCATCTTGGAGAGACCAAAGTCTCCTAGTTTGACGGAGTTGTCCTCGCCCAGGAAGACTATCACGGTGTTAGTAGTGTGCCTCTTGTTATTGCTTCAAATCAGTATCCAGCTTGCTTACCATTCTCCGGCTTCAAATCTCGGTGCAAAATCGTCATGGTTCCAGACGGCACCTTGGGGTCGTCTGAAGCATTTCCTTGTATAAGTCCCAGGACATTGCCGCCAACCTCTGGTGGGTCAACACCGTAGTGACATCGGTAAAGAGCCATGACAAGCTGGCTGAAGATGCTCCACACAAAGCTCTCCTGGGCGCGCTGGCCCTTGAGCGAAAGATCCTTGATCACGCGGCCCAGATCGCCGTTCCCGCAGTACTCCATGTAGAGGTGAAGGTCCTGGCTGACCTTGAGGTGCTCGCGGTGGTAGTAGGCGACAATGTTGGCGTGGCGGAGGTGCGAGAGGATCTGGAACTCGGCGTGGAGCTGCTCGCGCTCCTTCTGCGACATGCGGAGGTAGGAGATTTCTTTGCGGCACATGATGAAGCCGTCGACCTTGCGACGGACTTTGCGGATGACACCAAAGGAGCCATGGCCTGTGAGCGTGAAAAGACGCCGCAAGTCAGCTACAACTTCGGGGCGAGGCGCAATGGGTTTGCCATTGCGGTTGGAGTAGAGGCGGTGTCGGGACTTACCAATCTTCTCCAGGGTTTCGTATTTGTCCTCGGTAGACATGATGATGCAATTCACGGTCAATAACCGTCGTGACTCTTAACCCATGCAGCGAGCGCTCTTCTAACGACTTGCACGGTCGGCCTTCACGATGACGTTCGAATTCGGGTATCGGTGAGTAAATGAAAGGCGGCAAAGGCTCATGAAGAAAACAAAAAAACCACAAGACAGAAAACCCTGCTGTTGTTAGTAGCGAACCCGGTTGTTTGTTGCGTGAGGTCGGAGGAAGAAAGAGAGAGAGCGGTGGAGAGTTGCGGCCCTTGAGGTTTGATGGGCGTGCACCATCCACTTGCGGACCCTTGTTCGTCGTCCCATGGGGGATGCTCATTGGAAAGTAAACAGCTAGCCCCGGTGCCATGGCAACGCCCTAAGGCGGCCGGCTTGGCGGTCACCTTGGCGGTCACCGAAATCTGCCGGAGAAAACCCGGCATCGCTTATCGATAAGCGCAGCTGCGCGGAGATAACATGACGTCGTTCCGGGATGTGGGTCGACAGGGACGTGGGGCCGGTGATTGGCTGGGCCCGCCGTGCGATTGGTGATGGCGACTTTTTGGAGGGGTCTGGAGGGGTTTGGAGGGGGACGAGTGCTGGGAGCTGCTTTGATAATCACCGTTAAACCCAGCAACCACTGAAAAGAGGCAATAAGCTAGGGGAAAATATATCTAAACTGTTTCCCTATTTCCTCTACCCTCTGTTTCATACCAAAGGCATATTCACCTTCCTGCCATGGTCCTCCGAAAGGACGAGCTCGAGGGCACGCTCGCCGAGGAGGCAATCCTCATCAAGAACGGTGTGATTCGGGACGAGAACCCGCTCGACGACACCCCCGAGTTCAACGAGTTCCTGACGGCCTGCCGCCGTGGCGATCTACGAACGTGCCAGGAGCTCATTAGCCGGGGCGTCAACATCAATGGAAAGGACGCCTTCGACTACACGCCTCTGATTATTGTAGGTGTCTAAGGCGGAAGGCGGGGGCCTCGGAGATAATGAGAACGGATGAGTGAGATGAGATGAGAACCGGATTCTGACACCGTGGCAGGCTAGTCTCTGTGGACATTATGAACTTGTTCAGCTTCTATTAGAAGCCGGTACGTCGTTACTTTTCACAAGTCATGTTCCCCTTGGATTGTCTTCTCCGTAAAGTCCATCTTATGCCCGAGGATGAGACCTTGTCACTTCATAAGCCTCTCACAACTGAAGCTCACATACCCTATCTACAGGCGCCCTCGCTGAACGCAACACCTTCCAGGGCGAGCGCTGTATCTATAATGCCCTCAACGACCGCATCCGAAACCTCCTTCTGCAGTACGACTTCTCCAAGTCCACCGACCCTTACGTTTACTGGACCACCCATATCTCGACTCTCCTCGGCCGCATCTCTCCCAGGACGGCCGATGTCGCCCTCGTCGCCAACGGCCGCTCCTTTGAAGTCCACAAGTTCCTCCTCGCGTCCCGCTCACCCTATTTCCACCGGAAACTCACCGCCATCCCGGGTACGCCGACGCTGAAACTCGCAGATGCAATTCCACCAGAGTCGTTTCAAATTGTTCTAAGGTATCTCTACCTCGGCGAGGTGCCACGAGATCTTGCTCCACAAGGGGGTTCTTCCTCGGAAGACGATATTGCAAACGGCTTGTATAAGATCAGCGAGCAACTCGAGGTTGGACAGCTGTGGGAGGCCATCCTCGCAGGTACGGACAGGCGACTCGCACGCCAAAGGTATCAGGACGAGGTCGAACGGGCAAGAAAACAGCTGGAGGACTTCTTCCAGAGCAGTGTCAAGGGCCACAAGATGGTCGTGGACACGGATCGCGTAAAGGATGTCAAGTGGAAGTACGACAACGCGATGTTCGCCGACGTGCTCCTACGAGCAGACGAGCCGAGTGACGCTGAAGTCGAGGAAATTCCCAACCCGGTCGAAGAAACCCCGACCATTCCTATCGGCCCAGCCGGCGACCACGACGAACCGTCCAAGAAGCCGAAATCCGTCCTCTATCCCGCACATAAGGCCATGCTTATCCGCAGCGAATACTTTGAGAAGATGTTTTCTGGCGACTTTGTCGAGTCGCAGCGTACCGACAACCTGCGCGTCATCACCGTTGACTGTACACCGGCCGTCCTCGAAATTATACTGTCTTTTCTGTATACTGAGAGTGTCGCGTGCCCGCTCGAGCACGTCCTCGACCTGCTTTATGCCGCCGATATGCTGTTCCTTGACAACCTCAAGACGAAAGCCGCCGTGGCCATCAGCACGCTGGGTAGCGGCACATCCAATATTCTTATTGATCGGACGCATGGCCCTGACGCCGAGGACAGCCAAGTGGTAAATGGGAAGGAAGAGACGAAGGACCAAGTAGAGATGGAACCAATAAACATCTACGATGTCATCCACGCAGCATGGGACCTCCGCGTGCAGCGTCTCGAGGAATTTGCGGCCAGGTATTTCGCCTACCGTCTCGAGGACTACATCGATGAGCTGGAGTTCCAGGACCTCATCAATGAGAGCGCCCAGCGTCTGCGCACACGTGAAGAAACAGACACAATCGAGCTACTCGATGACATTCGCTATTATCTCTCAGACCGCTTCCGCCTGCGCTTTGAGGACGCCGGCCTCGAGGAAATGATGGACGAGGAGGGCGAAATCGAGGCCGAACTGGCCGCAGCCTTGGCTGACCAAGCAGCTATCACCGAGAGTAGTGCACCTGCTACCGTTACTGAGACAAATGGAACCTCGAACGGTGTCGAGAGCCAGACGGAGTTTGTGGAGACCGTGAAACAGGGAGTGGTGCGCACACTTGACGGTGAGGTCGCAGAAGACGAGTTTGCCTCGGACGCTATCAACTACCAGATTCTTCTGGGAAAGATCGATGCCATGTTGGATCGATTGAAGCTCGATGCTTAAACTCCTATTCCGATATGCTGTGCCGAATGTGCATTTCTACCGCGGCTTATCTTAAATACCTTGAGCAATTTATATAGATCTATATGAAGACTCGTACATAAATTTACCAAAACAAACTCGCAAAAAGAGGATTGAGCTTTAATTTCTTCTTCAATTTTTCTAGTTGGATATGGATATGATAAGAATGACAAAAGTAGGTACAGAAAGAAGAACGGTAGGTTTTGGGCCGGGTTAACAATCTTATGAGCTTGCCTTCGTAAGTTCGGTACACCAGCCTGCTTCGTTTCATTACCGAGGATAAATGGTTATATCTGCAGCCAACGGCTGCTCACCTGGGGTCAGGCACTCAATCCTCCAGGTGCATTTACCGCAAGGCGTTGCAAATAAAGCCACTCAGTAATCAACAATCTTCAATTGCGCTTGCAGCGCCTCAGGCAGCTCCTCACGCTTGACCAAACCCATCTGCACGCAGTCGCCCCAGAAGAACATGGCTCGCTCTTGGGTATATCTCAGGTAGTCAAACTCATCCGGACCCACATCTTCCTCTGTAACCGAGGAATCGAGCTCGGGAATCTTTGCCTGCACGATACCCCACGCAATCCACTGGACGTGGTTGGCGGGACGCCACAGCCGGGTCTCATCCAAAAGTTCTCGCACGCGCTGGTCGCTCTGATCCTCATTGGCGCGCTCTGCCGCAGTCCATCCGCCCGGAGGGACGCGCGCATCAAGCATGAAATCAACGATGGAGTTGGAGCTGGGACCAGGGTGAGCTTGAACAAGCGGTGTCGAGGCGCCGCTTGAGAGGCTTCCATCTGAGGGTGACAGTAGAGGGGTCGAGGTGGTGGTTGAGGGGAATCGGGGTCGGTGCTCGACGTAGGCCTTGAGGAATCGCTTCTGCTCGTCCACAGAGGGGTATCGCCGCTCATTGCAGGCGTATGAGGTAACTGCATCGTGGTAGTTGTAGGTCCACTCGGTAAAGTGATTGGCAAATTCGATACCCGGAAGGTTGGCGCCCGCGTATTCAAAATCGATGACGATGAGCTGCTTGTGCTGGTTGGCGGGTTGGAGCAGCGGCGACTTTTCGTCATCTGGGCGAACTCGAAGGATGTTGCCGTATTGTGTCTATCAAGGGAATGGTGAGCAGCATATCAGATTATAGGGTATCAATTCCTCTTACATCACTGTGGGCAAAGACGAGTCGGTTGTTGATATCCTTTCGACCATTGTAACGGCCCTCAAGGTGCGCGCGATATTTGAACACCGCCTCTCTGAACTGAGGCCAGGGCGCACCGCACACCCAGCCGTTGTTCTTCCATGCGTTGAGAACAGAGCCAGGTTGGGTAGTTTGTGCCTCCTTTGCATACTGAGTGTCCAGGAACGTGGTGATCCGATCGACATTTTCTAGCCATTGGTCCCAGTTCCTCCACACGTTTGGCCCATTCTGCCTCTCATGCGGGAGTAGTTCGATACCTTCGTGAAGTTCGCGCATACGCTTGGCAATTTGTCTAGATATGTATTGATCGCGAAGATCCGAGGGCGTCAATGTGAAGGCGTTGAAGAATTGCTCGAAACGGCCATTCTGGAAAGTGCCTAGTAAACGGGGTCCGATTCTCTTTCGTGCGAGCCTCTGTAGGACCTGAAGTTCATTTTCACGATCGATGAGGTGCTCAACTTGAGGCCCGTAGACGCGAAGGAGAAGTTTTGGTGGCGGAGGCTTGCCATCAATTTCGCTCATGTTGGCAGGGGGGTTCACAACGTAGACGGCGTTGGTCAGAGCACCACTCAGACGCTCGACGGAGATGCTATCGCCACCGCCCAGTGGAATTCGCCTCCATCCCTTGAGTCTCAAGGTATGAGCGATGCGAATGATCTCGTTCTTGAAGCTAAGCCAAGACTCGCGCTCCTTTTCCACCTTGGAATCAGAACCCGAAGTCGGGTCTTCCGTGCCCGCAGCGCCGCCTGCGTAACTCATAGTCTTGGAATTATCGAGCCAGGCATCGCAACTAGGAACAATAGCATCTCCATCGACATAATCAGTGTCGGACGAAGCTGCACGTAGTGAGTTGCGAGAGCTGGACTTGCGGTTTCGAGGGCGAGACAACTTGGGGCTGAAGTGCGGGACTGCACTGAAGCCCATGTGCGCCATAGAATCCTCGAGGATGCGCTGGAGTCGGTCAAAGGAGATGTCGCTCGACTGGGAGTCGACAGACTCCGATCGAGCACGGCCACCCTGGTCCTGGTCCTGGTCCTCGCGGGTAAGGCGCTCGCTGTCTTGGTTGTTTGCCTTGGGAGGGGACTTGGACTTGCGCCGGCGGGTCTTCGGCTTCCGGGCTGTAGCCTTTCGTTTCTCATGCTCCAACCAGTCGTTAACCTGAGCAAGAAGCTTCTCACTGTAGTACTGGCGGCGATGACTGTGGTGTGGGGAGGGGCTGGACTCCTCGGCAGTGTGACTAGAGCCCTCATTGATTGAGGACCTGGAGGAACCGTTGGAGAGTTGAAACGGAGGCAACTTTCCACTCAAGCGACGCTTAGGGCCGGCGGGAAACTGTCTCATGGGCTGGGACTCATCCTCGAGCATTTGAATCTCGGGCTCGGTATCGGCAATGTGCACAGCTGTTTTCCATGTAAGCTCCATCCTAACATTCCAGGGCACTGGTTCTGGTTCTCGGGCAAAATCCATGTCTTGGCAGCGAACACGTGGGGTTTCAACAGAATAATGATGAGACGAAGCTTGAAAAGGAAGGAAGGGTCACAGGCGAGAAGACGCTCACTTGAGGGCAGAGCAGGGCCGCGGACGGAGACTGCAATCTCACCGAACAGACGTGGCCTTGCTCAGTGTGACCACATCATGGCATGGCATGCCCACCACACTGGCGATAAGACGTACCAGGGTCCCGACCCGTTGGTTGTCGGGCCCAGCAGTTGCGGCGTGTGGGAGTTGAACAGGGCCCACGACTCAGCGCAGCGCAGGGGAGTGCAGACAGACGGGTAAGGGACTGGGCTGAGCCAGAAGTAACAGCAGACAATTGCAGACGAGGGCAGACAAGGGCTGTGGTTACGAAGCGCATCGGAACGTACCTTTGAGGGAGCCGCTGGAGGGCACAGGATGGTCGCCATCGTCATCGGCCTTGAGAGCCGAGCGCAATGGCGGTTGGAGGCCATTGCTCGGCGCGGGGTTAGGCGAGGACGCCGCAGACATGATGGGCGAGCAGTCGTCTAAGAAGACGCGAAATCGGTTCAATTGCTCGTTAGAAGAGCGAGAAAGAAACGCGGTGAAGGGTAGAGAGGAAGGTGAGTGAGTCAAGACGGATTGAGAAGTTGCGATGCAGGTTGGCACATGCAGATGCAGGAGACAGCGCGCCGGGTCGTTCTCCCCCCCGCGCACCAGAGACCAGAGACTAGGTAGTGCGGCGGAAGGCGGACAGGGTTGCAGAGGCAAGGGCTGAAGGTGTGGGAGTGCGCTTATCAGGCCGCCGGGGGTGGGGTTTTTAGAGGGCTGGTCGGTTCGTTGCCGTTAGCCCAAAGTACGATAAGGGACGGCTACTCGGCTTGATAGTTGATAAATGAGCACGAGACCGATTGATTCAAAGACGAGGCAGCCACAAACGGAACTTCCAAAGGGGGAAGGAGAGAGACTAATAAATACCCCGGGGCGAAAATTGTTGACGCACGCCAAAGAGAGAGCAAGCCCGCCCAACCACTGGTGCTCCGTACCAACCTACATAGCAAATTAACCACATGATCCCAAGTACGAAGAGCAGTCGGCTTGGCCAACCAGACTCCGGCTCGAGGTGCACAACCAGGGAAGTAAACGGGACAAGGAACGTCACCGTTACGGTCACCAACACCGACCCGGAACCGCCACCCCTTGTTCCGGATTTCCACTTGCCTGGGACCCAGCAAGGGCCACGGCTAAAAGGCCGACGCAACTGCGTGCTAATGATAAACCTGCGCCGCTTTGGTTAATTGCCTTGGGGTTGACGAGCAGCAGCTCTCCACGGCGCTCACGACACCCGCAGCTTCCAGTGCCACCCATGGATTCTCCCCCATGGAGACCCTTGGAGACCCTACGGGGGGCCTGCGCAAAGCCTGGTTCACACATGGAGCGACAAGGAGTGTCATGGAGTATCATGGAGCATCATGGGGCTGCCCCGACCGAAGCCACCTCTACCCATCGCCCCCTTGACGTAATCTCGGGTGGCTGGTGGCGCTAGTCCGCTTCCAGACGCCTTCGGTCGCGCTTTTTGGCAGTGTCTCACATGCACTCAGCAGGGTTTGGCCTCTGGGCCTGTTCGGTTTGGACTGGGCCTGTTCGGTCTGGACAGTGCCGCTTTTTCTCACGCCGCGCCAAATGTATGACCCCCACCGTGCACTCCACTGTGCATAACTTCTCATACGTTGTCACCCGCTTTGGCCCGTATTGATATGGCGTTTTAAACTGTTCGATTTGCGCCAACTACCTCGCTTCCACGGCTGTATGCCGCTTTCTCGGCTTAGGCATGCTTCTCGTTGACTAAAACATATCTATACCGAGCCTTGCCTTGTTCCAAATCGATAATCGCCTGGTTCGCTTCGCTGAGCGGCCTCGTCTCGACCCAAGGCGTGACTTTCTTCTCAACGGCGAGATCAAGCATGATTTTGATATCCGCGGGAGACCCGATAGCACTGCCGCCCACCTTAATTCCACCCCCGATAAGAGTGAACGCATTGATAGGAGGTAGGTTGCCGCCATCAGGGGCTCTGTGATCCCAGTTAGTTCCTCGAATCCACAGGGAGAGATAGCGAGAAGAAATAGCTAGAAGGGATAACTTACCCGACCTGAATAAATGAGCCGTTAACCTTGAGCAAACTCAGGTACTGTGAAAGTGGCATGTTCGAGCTGGAGACTGTGCAGATAATCAAGTCGAGGGTCCGGGCGTTCGTCTTGTCCCAGTCCTTATCATCCTCCGTCGCGATATAAGCGTCAGCTCCGAGGGCAAGCACGGCGTCCTTTTTTGAAATCCGTCGAGAAATGCCAACGACCTTATCCGCTCCGAGAGCCTTGGCAAAGAGGACTCCAAAGTGCCCCAGGCCCCCAACTCCAACAATACCGACTTTCTTTCCTGGTCCACAGCCGTTGTGCTTCAACGGGGAAAACACCGTAATGCCGCCACAGAGCATCGGTGCAGCGGCCTCGGATGACAGGCCGTCTGGGATCTTGAAAACGAAATGGCTATTCGTGCGGTTGTAGTCGGCGTAGCCACCGTAAGATTTCCCCTCGCCATTGGGGTAGACAGAGCCGTATGTATTGACATTGCCTCTTGGGCAGTGGTTCTCCATGCCCTCAGAACACTCAGGGCAATCGGGCTGGAGACAGCTTCGCGCCTGTGCACCGACTCCAACTCGGTCTCCCACCTTAATGTCCTTCACATTGCTGCCAACGCGAACAGCCTTGCCCACAATCTCGTGGCCAACACAACAGGCTGTATGTCGTAGAATTAATCAATTGTCCTGATAAATACGGGGAAGGGATTCAACATACGGTATGGCGTCTCGCCCCAGCCAGACCGAAGTGTGTGGAGGTCCGAGCCACAAATACCGCAGTGGGTGACCTGGATGTCAACGTCGTCTTCTTCCCACTTCTTAGGCTCGAATGCTCCCCATTCCATCTTTCCCTTGACAGCCTCTGGGCTATGACCCAACCAGCCCTCGAAAATGTAATCTGTCGCCATGCTTTGGGTTTTCTTGGATGATGCCAGCGATTGGTACTGAAGGGATTGATAAGAGATATGGGTGAAAGAGATGTATGATTGTATAGATGCAGGAAACCCTAAAATAAGGAAGAGAGCTGTGAGTCTATATATATTCGAGTTGCTGTCCCCGATCCTCACCGGCATCTTTAGCTGCCGGACTTAAGAAGCCACAAATTTCTTAGAGCACAGTCCTGAATCAACAAAACTACATGTGGTACACCCCGGGGATAGTACTAATCGCCGCTGGCATGCCATTTTAGTTCTCTTCCGCCATATAATTCTAGCCAGGGGCAGCTAGTGTCCGAAATTTAGTACGGGTGTTGGGAGTTTTCGATGATTCTTGGCTTTCATGCCCCACATAAAATCCCGGCTCATCAGCAGGTTGCATTAGCGGCAACTCGAATGATGGGAAAACGGCGTCATGATAAGGTTGTCGAGCCGGCTGTGGGGACGGGAGCTCAAATAACGTGCTTACTGAAACCATTTCACTGGGTAGCCTTGGCTTGCCCGGATTTGTCAGTTGAGCTTTTTTCCTGACGCAAATACCGGACTTAACGCCATCAGCAAGTTGCATATAAAGGTGGAGGGCATTGATAAGGATGAGCCCCATGCCCTCCAGAGACGTCTGCCGAACGGCCCGAGCCAATGGAGACACGAATACCCCGGACTACCCTGAACTTGGGTATTATGCCTCGGCTTGGAGAACTGCGCGACCTTGACGATGATTGGACAGGAAAGACGAAAGCGGAAGATGGGAGAAGACGTCAGAACCGTCTCAACCAGACAACACAACATTGGTACTTGGTAAGACGTCATATCTAGACACCAACAGTAGATATTCTTGGGTGGGGTTCCATGACGAAAGAAACTTCAACAGGGGTATTTGTTCACGTCTTCGAGGAGTGAAGATCGCAAAGACCCAGAAGCAGTGCCACGACAACAAAGGCTACCTACCTCCTGCTAGCTAATCCTCGAACCCGGGGTAAAATGTGCGCTTTCATATTTCAGGTATATATGGAGTTAGTCTGAATGCTCCATGGCCAGCATACCTCCAGCGTTAATCAAATTAACCATTCTCAATGTTTTATCAAATATTGCCTCTGCTCTGGGTTTCCCAGTAGAGGACCTATGCCAATATCGGGATATATCGCACTTAAATCAACTCATGCTGCCGCCGTCCTGCTCAACACTCCTCGCCCAACCACTGTACAGCCGGCAGTGAAACATCATCCTTGGTTGACCTCTTACGTCCCCCCTGGATGCGGGACGATGTGCTCACGATGTGCTCAATGGCATTGCTTCTAGGGCATTTGATGAAGATGAGCTGTGGTATGACCTCCTTTGTGTCAAGAGCGAATCGTAAGGAGAGAAACCCTCTCTAGTTGTGTGGGGACAATCATGGGATGTCTAGGGCTAGGAGGTGAGCGTTGCGATTCTGCAGAAGTGGGGTTGGTTGATTCACGGATGTCCTGAGCGTATCGAGTCGACCAATTATTGGCATGAGAAGAGAGGTGACAAGAGGCTCGCCGTTAGGCTATAATGATGAATGACTACATGCTGGTGAGCAAGGAATTTTAAACAAACGTATTCCTATAAATAACATAATATTTTCAGTTCATTTATTACCAGATGAGATTCTGCATTGAGCAAGCATGCACTTAATTAAGGTCGCGATCATCTAGATCCAGGATTCGGCTTCGAGCACATCTAGGATTAATGTGCTGGGGATGCCCATGTCAGTTTTTACATTCTTCGGTACACTATCGCCTTGCATTCCCCCGCCACAAGTATCGAAACCAGCGATGGCAGTGAAAAGCGTAATAAAAGAAAACGTCAAGAACGTCAAGAAAGCTAACCTCAACCAAAGATCTGGGACCGTTTCCAATGCATAAATGCGCATAAATCTACTGGCCAGTCACAGAACTACGAACAGTCATCACTAATTAACGTCGGTCAGTCAGCTAAGAGCGGCAATGGCGCTATGCCTAATTCACACACCGGGCTCTCGGCGGCCCTCATCATCCATCCCCCGGGCATTATCACGGCCCTCTCCGCTGCGGCTCTTGAATGGCAAGGGACATGGATCGTTCCAGACCGAATTATTAATTTTTTCTTCCGTTTGGGGTTTTTCGCTTCATTCCACGTATTTGTTTACGTTCGGCCCGTCCCGGACCTGGCCACTTCACCAATTCCTGAAGGCATCGCCCCCGTTACTCCACCATCGGGCACCGAAACCGTGGGGGGAAACGCTCAGGATCCGGTGTGTGTTTGAGGGTCGAGATGCCGGAGCGGTTAAGATGTCCACTCATATTCTATTCAATGCCCGCTCGTGCCTGCCCCTGGATCCTGCTTCGAGATATTTACATGCTTGCCTGATCACAACTCACACCCGAAAACCCCCACCCCGAGAGAACCCTTCGGTGGACCATTTCGTCTCAAAGTCTCGCTTCGGCCGCTTCCTTCACACTCGGTTGTGACGATGAGTTTTCGCCTGGCCCACCATGATGTTGCTGTCCCTCCAATTCCGGCAACTTAATATAGCCCTTGGTGTGGGATAAAGCCGACAAAAGCCACTCCCTCGAAGCCTTCATACCCTCGTTGTTGAGTGCCCACACGACCGCGTCCACGACGTCATCGACAATGACGGCCGGCTTGTGCCGTGGCTCCCTCTCCGTCGCCGTTTGGCGCCAGACACCGGTCCGTACCAGGATAGGAATCCACTCAGTACCATCATCGGCATTGAAGTCGTTTGCGCCGCGAATGTCACTCTCCGGGTTGTCGCCAATCATGTACACTCGGCGCAGGGGGTGAGATTTCGGGGTCTCGTACTCGTTTTCTGCCTGCCCGCGGTGGCGGGTCATGTCATGGTAATACTTGAGGAGCCGGTCATGGGCATACTTGTAGGTGTGGTTGGACGGCTTACCCAGTGCGTCGAACTGCAACTCCATCCCATCCGTTGTTGTCGACCAAAGTCCTTTGAGTGCCTCCATAAAAGCGCCGGTGCCGAACCGGTTAAGAGGATAATTAGTCTTCCACAGAAGATCCATGTTAGATATCCATAGACCGGGTTGGCCGTCCTGTTGCCACCCATTGTTGGGCAGCGACTTGTCGCCATTCTTCTGTGACACTGTGCCGAAGTAGCCCTTGTGCGAAATCAGGAGATCATGAATGATCTGCGTGTCCACTGACCAATCTCGGGGGTCGTTCCAGATGAAGATATGATCAATCTTCAGGGCATCATGGGGGATATCAGTCGTGTAAGGGTCGGCCAGGTTCAGCATTCGCTTTCCGTCCGGCAGCGGGACGTGCTTTCCGTGAAGCCCATCCTTGGTGAGCTCGAATGGGTACACGTCTCTGCAGGCTGCCAAGATGTCGCCGGGGGTAACAACCCGCTTGAACCCGTAGCTGGTGAGTGTGAGCCAAATAGATCAAAGGATGAGAAGAGAATTAGCCAACTAACTCGAGCGCAATTTGGCGGGACTGCTCAGGGTGAGAGCCCGTGATCAACACAGTGCCATCGTTCTTGAGCGAGTCGTCCCAGGCGCTCATGGGCGTATGAGACAGAATCATCCTCCCGCGTATCACGTCTTCATGCTTGCCCAGTTGAAGTCGTTCTTGCAGCGTATCGGCCTTCTTGTTCTCAGGCACGCCGCCTCCGTTTGTCAAAAAGACGTATCGTATTCCGTTGCTTCTGATCATCTTGATCACCTTATCAGCTCCCTCCACGCGATTCCGGCCCTGGTACAGGACACCATCAATACTGCAGCCTGTTAGAAATCGACCAGCAAGAAACGGATATCATTCACAAGTCTCTGGGGATAAGCATGCGAGACGGAGTACACGCGGACAGGGGCCGACGTACTCGAAGGCAAAGGCGAACTCGGAGAACAGCTTGCTTGATGCATCACTCGGCTCCTGAAGATTACTAGGGTTCACACCCAGCGAGCCCTTTGGCTTTGAAGCCACACTTGCAGAGCCATGGAACGTCCTCGCTCCATATCGCACGGCGTTGGAGCTTGCGGCGAGACCGGCAATAGGCGCCCCAAGGCGAGGCTGCAGCGACCAGCGACGCGCAGCAAATCGGCACTGGCCGACCACGCTGGAGCGTCGCATTCTTAAATCCGATAAGTCTCAGGTCGTTGTAGAGTTGTTTTGTTGCGAATCCTCAAAAGTCAACCAGTCTGGAGCGTGTCGTGGGAAGCAATAGGAAACGTGGACTAGTTTGTGTGACTGCAACGTTGGTCAGCGATAACCACGATGTCATCGGCAAAAACCCGCCAATATCCGACGCGCTTTGATAAACGTGCGACCACAACTCCAGCGGAGCAACAACATCTTTCGCAACGGAATTGGCCCAAATAAACTCATCAAATACACTTTCCAACATAGGATCTCATAGGTTCTTCAATATTTGGATACGTATGAGAAAAATTACAGTGAATTGAGTGGTTCTTACCCGCGTGGCATCCATCTATAGGCGGTTTTGGTACATGGTACAATGCTTTACAGAACCCGCCACCTCTCCCTTATCGTATCAATCCCTCTCCTCTCGGATTTTGGGCGCCAATGATTTATTTGCTGGTCCAGTCCTTCATATGAGCCATAATGATCTGCGCCGCCTGATCCGGAGAATGCTGTCGGCCCAGAGCCTCCACAAAGTCACCCTCGGGGTCCATCAGGTAGAAGTAGATGCTGTGATCCACCAGGTAATCCTGTCCGGGTTTGACGTTCTGGGGTGTGCTGAAGTAGACACGGTACTTCTTGCAAAGAGCCTTAATCTGGTCGTAGGTACCGGTGAGACCGATGAACTTATCGTGGAACTCGGCGAGGTACTCCTTAAGGGCCTTGGGGTCGTCTCGGGCGGGGTCGCAGGTAATAAAGAGGGGGAGGAGGGCGTCTGGGGCCTTGGCCTCAACGAGGTCCAGCATGCGTGCCATCTTGTCGAGTTCCTCGGGGCAGATATCGGGACAGCGGGTGAAGCCGAAATAGACCTGAAACCTTAATGTTAGCCTGATTTCCGAGCTGGGATTGCACAGATATTCTAAATGCCGTCCTGTATTCCACGTACCAGAGAGTATTTCCCCATCATCCTCTCACTCGAAAATGGCTTGCCGTCTTGGTCAATCAGCTCGAACGAGCCGCCCACCTTAGGCCGACCAACACCTTTGGCCGCCTCTGCTATCCTCTTGCGCTGCATGCGACTCTTCTCAAACTCGAAGTACCACACCAGCAGGCCGCAGGTGCCCACAAACAAGAAGCCGGACTTCCAAGAGAAGGGCTGTAGCGCATTTGTCAGCCTCGAGGTTCTGCAACTCCGTCGCAATTGTGTCGCAACTCTCAAGTCGTAATATAGCATACCCCATTGGCGTATCGGCTCTTGGCCTTCTCGATCGTGTTGTACTTGGTTCGTCGCTGGGTAATCGGCTGTCGAGACTGCATCGGCGCACGCGGGAGGGTTGGCCGAAGCTGCTTCGGTTGGAGGGCGCTGCTAGAGAAGCAGCGCTGGCACTGGCGGGCGGGCTGCTGGGCAAACATGCCCTGGAGGGTCTTCGACATCGCGATTGACTTGGACATGGCGGGTGATTTCCAACAAAATCGTCCGGTTTGCTTGGAAAGACAAAATCCCCTGTTCGAAGCTTACATCTTTCGATCTTCACGAGCTCCCAAAATTGCCCGCCGAGCTTTTGCCGGCGGGCGGCAGCCACCGCCACAACGGCGCTTAGTCATTTGAATCCCCTGTCCGTTCACTCAAGCATCGACTTCATGCCGCTCTCAAAAAAGGCAGGACGACAATATGGGACCGAAGACAACGGGTTTGCGGATATTCTTTACTTGTGGGTCTTAATACAAACAAACACTATATATATAAGGGGAAACAGTTTGGCGTCAAGTGGCGACCACTCCGGTGTGCAGTGATTCAGAGACGTCGGGGACAATCACTGGCACCCTTTATTCATTCAAAACAATGGAGCAAACGGGCTCTACAATGGCGGCAGGTGATCAACCTCGCTTCGAGCTCACTGAAGATGGAGTCAAAAGCGAACCGGCGGCCAACGGCACCCCTCAACCTCCCTCAGATGTTCCTCTCTCTTCGAAATCTCCCTCCCATCCACCACCTCCATCCACAGACTCCGCCAATATGGCCGTACACCAACATCCACCCGTGAAGAAGAAAGGCACTGCGTCGACGATAAAGAAGGCCCCGAAGCGCCCCAATAACGGTGGCCCCAAGGCTGCCAAAAGGGCAAAACGCACTCCTCCTCCGGGTGAGGCTCCCCAAGAAGGAAGTTCAGATGACGACAATGAGGAAGACAACGGTCCCTACTGCCTCTGCCGCGGCCCAGATGACCACAGGTGGATGATTTTCTGTGAGAACTGCGAGGATTGGTTTCACGGAGAATGCATAAATCTGAACAAGGAGATTGGCGAGTCACTCATCGAGAAATTTATCTGCCCCAACTGCACAAATGAGAACCTCACGACACTGTACAAAAAGACATGTGCCTTGAGCGGTTGCCGTAGGGCGGCCCGCATGACCCAAGTGAACCAGAGTGTATTCTGTTCCAGCGAACATGCGCAAACCTGGTGGGAGCGGATGGTGGCAAAACTGCCGAAGACGAAGGGCAAGGCTGGGTTCAACGACCAACTGGTTCAGGAGGATTTTATGGCACTTTTGGACAGTGGGCTTTCCGGACTCGACGAGGAGGGAATGTGGAAGTTGGTGAAGGCACCGTTCTCTGATGATGTGCTGAAGGAAGTAGATGGTGTTCCATCAAGTGAGTTATATCTTCCAATTCACACCTTGTGGTGCCTTACTGACTTCTCCCAAAGCTGACGAAGATCAACTCGCAAAAATTCTGTCTGAGGAGGAAAAGGAATTTCTTGACAATGCAGTCAAGGCACGTTTCCACCTAGCCGAGGAGACATTGCTTTGTCGCAAGATGCTCACCCTCATCGAGCTCGCCCAGGAGCGCCGGCGCGCTGCCATAACAGCTGGCCGTTTCGGAGAAGACATATGCGGCTATGATCGGCGACTTGACACAATTAGCGCAAGAGACGCATTTGCAGCGTTTGCCAAGTCGCCAGAGGGCGAGGTCATCTTCAAGGCGTCTAAGATGGGAGATCCTGTCGGCGAAGGCGACGAGGTGCGGGGCATGTGTGAGCGGAAGCGGTGCAAGGTTCATAGCGGATGGCAAAAGATGCTGGCGCTGGGTATCAAGCACCAGATCCGGGAGATGGCGGCGCAGGCGGCGGAGGTCGGAGACGAGGAAAAGATAGTGAGGGTGGCGGCGGACGAGCGGTGGCGGAGGAAGAAGGCCGAAAAGAACTGGGTGGAGGTGCTGGATGGGTAATACCAATCCATGCTGCTAGTCGCAAGCATCTTGGAATGAGTAGTGACGAGTAGAGGGTAGCTGGGCGCTCCTGGCGTATGATGCATGGGATCGTTTTGTTTGGAGGTTTGGGAGTTATGGGAAAACTACCCTACGACAAGCCAAGATTGGGAACCCAGGTCATTGATTGCTCAGTATTTTATAGCCTACATTAAACAAATTAATAACACAGTGCTTGTATCAATGTGATGGGAGAATGATTGTCTGATATGTGTCTTTGGAGCAATATTGGTCATTGTGGTGGAAGAGACTGGGCATGCCGCAGGCCAAAACCTAACCCTCTCGTTTTCAAAAATAATATAAGTTACGTCAGGTAGATTTAACTGATGCATGCTTCACTGCCAAGTGATAGTAGTCTCTGACGGCAACGCAAGCACACCTTCTCTTAAGTCAACCCGCTTTCAAGAACGACTAACACCAGGGAACAACGCATCACCATCTTAAATTCCCAACCTCTCTCGCAACCCGGACTCCACTGGCAATAGACCAATAGCGGGGTCTATGCGCCCTCTGTCATCACCACCCGAAATCATTACCACTCGGTTCTTTTCGTAAATAGCACAGACTTCACGCATGCATTGTGCATTGACACGCGGCGGTCCAATTACTGGTCGCGTACACGCTCCACAGCCACGTCGTCTCAAAGGTGCTTGATTATCCAGCAACGGCTACGCTTGAGTGGATAGTTGCTTGCATAATCAGGCAATCGTGGAGAACCCGAAACAAGATGGTTCGACGAGGTAGACCCTCGATCAAGTCGAGATGAACTAGGATTCGCACCAGACGAGTTGGGCAGACTGATCAACGAAGTGAGGCCTATATGTCAGAAGAGGGCCCTATAATTACTTAGAAGTGGCTGTGCTGAGGCTAGCGCTCAGTTGTTGTCAACAGAGAAGTGCCGCTGGCGGAGAGTGTTGGTTGTTGGTTGAGGCTGGGGCCGTGCAGTCGTATTTCCGGATCAGGGATGAGGAACGACGTCAGTCGGCCGAGGTGGCGGTCTCATGTCCGTCCTGAAAATAGTCTCATGGACGAGCTTTGAGAGCCATCGAGCTGGAAGATGGGATTGGCCGCTTTTCGAAGGTTGTCTGGCTGGGAATAAGTGACTTGACTTTCTTTGCACGGCATATATGGTTGCCGTGCCATGCTCAAGGTACGTAGGAAACCGATAAGATCAGATCGACAGCAGGCAATTGACAGAACCCACCTGTGTTTCTAAATCTGCTCCATCACAGCCCACCTTTTTTCTTGTAACAGCAGGGATGCCTCCTCCACGGCCAAGCCCGTGTTGGTTGTGGTGTTGGTCCTGATTTTACAAGGGCAACGCCAACACAGGCCCGTCCAACGGTCCCATGCGGAGAACTGCCACCCACGAAAGGCCAGCCAGCCAGCCTACCATGGGGCCACGGAGTGGGCTCTTCCCAGAGGTTGGGCTGCCTGGGATCCGGTCTGTCGTGCATTCTCGCCCTCTTTTCTCTTTTCCAGTTGACGAAGAGGAGTTTTGACCGAGCCTGCACCACAGCGACACCTTCTACCTGAGACGCAACCTTGGCGTTGAGTCAGAGTTGCCACAATACCGAACGGACAGCAAACCTATTGGATTACATCGACTATTGAATTGGAAGTGACTCACCGGTCCTACTGGGCAGATCAACTGAGAGAGACGGCAAAAGAGGGCACACGATCGACGGAAGGAGGAGGAGAAGGTCGGCCACCAAACAGTCACCGACAAACCATCGCCGCCATGGCCACAAATACTGCCTCCAAGATTATCTTTGTGGGAACCGTCCCCACGGCCTATACTCCAGGGCCTGCCTGCTCTGCCATCTCTAGTTCAATAATCGTCGGCATCGACTATGCGTCTTCATGCCTCCCCAAAAGCTTCCACACGAACCCCTCGGTATACTACTCGCCCGGTTGGGAATGTCCCACGGGGTACGCAGCGCCCTCGCGCTGTACCCGGTCCGATGGCCCAGATGCCACCGTCTTCACCTTGACCTGCTGCCCGGCCCGCGGCGATATAACGTTATCCTGTCTGGGGGATCCGACAGGGCTGTCCGGTATATGGAAAAGCCATCTCTGCACCTGGAGCGCCGGCACCAAGGAGACTGTACTTTTGGTTACGTCGACTTCGCTCACGGGCAGATCGACGGCTACAATAACCTCGGCCGTTACCATGTCAGGCACCGACGGTATCAACGCCTACGGAATTCGGATGGTTTACCATAGTAGTGACCTCCCCGCGACTACGACTGAGATCACGGCCGAGACTGCGGCTGCGACTTCGGCTGCAACTTCGACTTCGACTACCACGCCCAGTTCGACATATTCGCGCTCTATAGCAACATCGACAGGCCCTGCCAGCGACGAAGACTCCGGCGGTCTGGCCACGGGGGCCATAGTCGCCATCGCCGTCGTAATACCCCTCGCCGCCATTGCGATGCTCATCGGCGCCTTCTTCTGGTTCCGCCGACGCAAGCAGCGCGAGCAGAATTTCACGGCCGTTCCAACAGACACCGAATCGCCCAAGGAGCTACCGCCGGATGCCATGATAAGCGAGCTCTATGGGTCGATGGCCGCACCACCGCAGGAGTTGCCAACGCCCGCGGTCATCGTGGAGCTACCGGGCGATATTCCGAGTGACATACGGCCACCATTGCCGCCAAGGCCAGTTGAGATGGAGAAGGTGTCGTCGCCAAACCCCACCTTGACGGCCATCAGCAAGATAGATGCAGTGTCGCCGCCCCTGAGTACGGAAATTTTTGACCGAGTTGATATGGTGTCGTCGCCAGACCTCACCTTGACGGACTTTAGCAAGATGGATGCCGTGTCACCGCCCCTAAGTGCGGCGGTTTTTGACCGAGTTGATACGGTGTCGCCAGCGTTAAGTGTGTCTGTAGTGAGCAAGGCAGGTACACCATCGCCAGAGGATAGTAATAATGCGCCACGGTCATGATGATGGTGGAACATTATGAGCTACAAGGCCCAGATGGACCCGCTGAGGGCGCAACTGAGGGAGGGAGGATAACACACCGAGCGATACCAACAATGATTCCACCAACGACACCAAAGATACCATCACCAATGACACAAATAAACACAAAAGAATATGTTCGCTTTCTAATTCACATATTATGCGAGGAGTTGCTAGGAGGAAGGAGTTTCGGGGCACCATGTATGTCGAATGCAGTTCTTGGAAATTTGGGTTTCATCCCTCCTCGAGGTGGACTGATGCTTGATGCCTGACGTCTTTCAAAGGTCATCAAGGAACTCTTCACCTGTATTACCTGTACATTTTCGGTTAATAAAGTCTTGCAAATCTTTACTTTTGCCAAATCGTATGGGATCATTCGTCTGGTGTGTCAATAAGTACGTGGTTCGGTGTGTCGTTGGTATTTCACCCGTCTGAGGCCTTCTCATTGCGCTGTCAAGTGCGAATGGCGAGGCATCGGTTGGATATTTCGACAGATCAATATTCTCTCACAAGTATGCTGCACAATACTAGCCATCCCATTTCGGATGTCCACCAACAACCTGCGGGCTCTATAGCTACATTGCATACAGAATCTGGAGCAGGTCATCGAGAGATTGGTCAATTGCTTCTAGAGAAAGGAGCCAAGGTTCGCATGCAGCATCAGGGGCAGGGCACACTGAGACTGTCAAACTGCTTCTGGAGAAAGGGCCCAATATCAGCGAACGGGTATATTACTCTAGAGCTGCAAAATCTTTAAATAAGTACCAAAAGGTAAAGCATAACTCCCTTATGCTATCTCGGCATAGCTATGATGGCATACTTCTCTTTAACATGTTGACGCGATGATAAGTGGGCTCGCTGTCTATGAGTGAGTGCTCTGAGCCCCGCATTATGTCACCGCCACCCGTACCACCCCGCAGTTTCGAAAAAATTCCTTGTCCCGTCAACCACCAGCAGGCAAAAAACACCATCCGACTGCTTATCAAGCAACAGCAGCGGCAACGCCTCCGACAGACAATAAATACCCTGCAGCCCGCGACCGAGACGGACTGATCGCAGAGTCGTTACTGTTCTCAGTTTCTCTCTCTTTTTTCCGGAGCGCGTTCTCCATCCCACCACCCTCACCAGCTTCCAAGAATCTACCCCGCCATCATGTCTTCCTCCGAGCCCCGCGATCCCCGCGACCCCCCCCGTCGACGACATGGACGACATTCTCGATGCCGACGACATCGAAGAGGAGATCGCCGAGGGCGATGACCTCGCCATGGACTCTGATAACGAAGAGCTCACCCTCCACAACGACTCCATCGCCTTCTTCGACCTGCCGCAAGACTCCCTCTTCACCATCGCCCAGCACCCCGTCCACCCAAGCCTCATCGCCGTCGGCG
>JAANBB010000132.1:0-90630 GCA_014621425.1 Cylindrodendrum hubeiense
TCACCAGCTCTAGTCCACGCTGCTCGCCAAACACTCCAACCGGCCACCTCTGCCTTCAAGTCTGCCCCTCGACTCCGCAGCCATAAATCCACGACTTCGCTCGCGCGTTGCCGTGTAAACCCGTCGACCGAGACATCGCCTCGCCCATCGACACTCCTGCCCGCTCTGCTGCAGCCACTGTCTCGCGCCCGAGTCTAGCTCTGCCCCGACAAAGCATCGCACCAAGACTCTCGCCCGCGCCGTCGGCTTCGACTCAATCCAGATCCTCATTGGTCCAGTTCGGTTGCCCATCACGGCTTCGGCAAGAACCAGCACATTAATTCCCCTCACCTGTTAAAAAACCCAGGCACCTTGCCTCCAGCACCTGTAGCGCGCGCGCTTTGATTTGGACCACATTGCTTCCACAATGTCGGCTCACCGGCCAAACGCATTCAATAGCCTGAGAATGGGAGGTAAGTCGCTGATATGATTCCCTTCCCCCAACCCGCTAGCGTGGTCGGCTTGCGGAACTGACACATTGCACAGAGGTGATCCGCGAGAAAGTCCAGGATGGAGTAACTGGCGAAACCCGGGATCTTCAATACACACAGTGCAAAATTGTCGGCAACGGCTCATTCGGTGTCGTTTTTCAGACCAAGCTGTCCCCGTCAGGAGAGGATGCTGCCATCAAGCGTGTCCTCCAGGACAAGAGATTCAAGGTAGTTTCCATCGCACCACTTGCTGTCCTGGGCCTTTAGTCTAATGAGCCTTGCAGAACCGTGAACTTCAGATAATGCGCATTGTCCGACACCCCAACATTGTCCAGCTCAAGGCCTTTTACTACTCCAACGGTGAACGCGTGAGGCTCCCCGTTCAATAACTCAACCTGCTCGTGCTCACCATTCCCTAGAAAGATGAAGTCTACCTCAACTTGGTCCAGGAATTCGTTCCCGAGACTGTTTACCGTGCCTCCCGATTCTTCAACAAGATGAAGACGACCATGCCGATCCTCGAGGTCAAGCTGTACATCTACCAGCTGTTCAGGGCTCTGGCGTACATCCATTCCCAAGGCATCTGCCACCGAGACATCAAGCCCCAGAACCTCCTCCTCGACCCCAACAGCGGTATCCTCAAGCTCTGTGATTTCGGCAGCGCAAAGATTCTGGTGGAGAACGAGCCCAACGTGTCATACATCTGCTCTCGATACTACCGCGCCCCTGAGCTGATTTTCGGTGCCACAAACTACACCACCAAGATTGGTAAGGATATCAGTGGGGATTATCATCTAGCCGCTTGCAAGCTAACAACTGCTTAGATGTGTGGTCAACGGGTTGCGTCATGGCCGAGCTTATGCTTGGTCAACCACTCTTCCCTGGCGAGTCCGGTATTGACCAACTAGTGGAGATCATCAAGGTCCTGGGAACGCCTACTCGAGAACAGATCCGAACCATGAACCCCAACTACATGGAGCACAAGTTCCCTCAAATCAAGCCCCACCCCTTTGGCAAGGTCTTCCGCAAGGCCGACGCCAACGCCATCGACCTCATTGCCAGGCTGCTTGAGTACACGCCCACAGAGAGAAATTCTGCTATCGATGCCATGGTCCATCCTTTCTTCGACGAGCTCCGAGACCCAAGCACAAAGCTGCCCGACTCCCGACACGGTACTGGTCAGCTCCGAGATATGCCAACCCTGTTCGACTTTACCCGACATGGTAAGAAAAAGCTTTTTGAAAAAGAGGAGATGGATTATACGGAAAGCTAACGTGTGGCATTAGAACTCTCCATCGCACCAGAACTCAACCACAAACTGGTGCCCGCGCACATTCGCCCTACTCTCTTATCCCAAGGTCTCGACATTGATCATTTCACGCCTTTAGCGAAGCAGGAGATGATGGCAAAACTCGATTGAGACCTACCGTGTCGAGATGGGGGTTGTTGAGCATCATGCTGCCGCCCCCTCAAGGCTCTCCGCGGCTCTGGAAGAGACCTGCGTCATCCATTCCCAGCACTGAGCTGAATGTGGGTGGAT
The DNA here is from genome assembly GCA_014621425.1 of Cylindrodendrum hubeiense. Taxonomy (NCBI): domain Eukaryota; kingdom Fungi; phylum Ascomycota; class Sordariomycetes; order Hypocreales; family Nectriaceae; genus Cylindrodendrum; species Cylindrodendrum hubeiense. The sequence goes on from JAANBB010000132.1 coordinate 2,011, forward strand.
GGGAGCAATGGCCCAGGCCAAGCCGGGTCAGGGGACGGTTAGGCGCAATATAGGCCCGAAGCTGACGGCGTCGGACTTTGGAAAAAGTACGGCATGCTGGACGCCGACGGCCAGACGAGAAGACTTGTATGTTCTGGGGAGCGTTGGAGTCTTTCCCGGCAGGGAGGGGAATGGGCGTTTTGTGTGCTCCCTATGAACTCACTTTCTGGTGTGCTTTGAGGTTTTGCCACCACGAGGGAGGGTCGCATTGATGCATATCACAGGGAATCACGTTTTTAGACCACGTTTCGATGCATGACAGATGATGGCTGGTGCTTTTCGTTATTCACGTCTCATGATAACCCAAATTGCTGCCATGGAAGGCCTGGGAATGATGAAATGCCTTCTTCATTTGGACCGCGTTTGGGATTGCCATGGTTGCTTGGAGGTTCTCATGTTAAGACATGCTGGAGGCGCTGGAGATGTGAAAGGCTCGGCCTGCATTGGCTCGTGGAGGATACAGCCCGGCACCGATATTGTTTGAGATGCCATGATGAAGTTATCAATTGAAGTTGGCCATGGACGGTCTTGTGGCACTTTTTCTGAAGAAAAGATTTCGGCTTCTACTCCCGTCGAATGGTCTACGAAGATAAAAATGGGAACGGGTCTGGCTATTCACCTGTTGGAAGGGCAAAAGAATGACGGGAACATTGACGTATCAGGTAGTTTTATTCAAGTTTCAAGAATGGGTTGATAAACTATCCTATGAATCTTATATGGCGGGAGCTGTCATGCCACAGCACCCAACCTGTGAGAGGGTTTGATGGAGTGCAGAGAAAGAACGGCCGTGAATCTGTAACAATCTGTCGTACCGGATCTTGAACTGTTGGTCCTACCTCTCTGGAGCTCCGTGGCGCGTTTTCGTGTTGCGGCCTTGGTGCCTGAGGCAGAAAGGGCTGCATGTCAAGTACGCGCTAGTCAATGGCTACAGCTTATGCAGGTAGGCACCTTTTCGCGAGCTTCACTAGGTTCGCAGCCTCGACCTTGACAACCTTGACGTGCGCTTGCGCAGAGTATCCATTGACGACTTCACATCACCGCATCAGATTATCCGAAGCGCGCATCATGGCAGACTATGACAGGCGACAGTCGGGCGGCTACCACAACCGCAAGAGGAGATATCGAGGTGAGCCGTCCCTTGCGGTGTCGCTGGGAGAAGTTGCGCGTCGTGTACTAACATGATTTCGTTTCTAGATGACGATGACCATTATGATCGCCGAAACCAGCGAAGACGAGTAGACTCCGCGCCTCTGCCTGTGCGAGTTCGCCGACAGCTCCTCAGCATTGCCGACTCTCCCCTGCGACGATGGAACGAGGAAGTCCAGTCGATTGCCCACATGGTAGCCGACAACTACGAGGACGAAAACCTGCGGAATACCTTCCTTGACCTGTCTATGCAGCTGGCTTTGGAACAGCCCCTGAAGACCCCTTTTGTGGCCGCTGTTTTTCTAGTCATCAACACCCTGAAGCCCGAGCTTATTGACGAGGTCTTGGCAAAGCTGGCCCAGGAGACCGAAGCCAAGATCAGCCAGGGCGAGTGGCGGGATGTGAAGCTCTATCTCAAGTTTTTGGCTTGCTTGCAAGCTTGCATGGAGGGCGATGGCTTGTTCCCGGTCTTGGAGGAGCTCTTCAGTCGCGCCGCCGACCTCCAGACGGCCAGCTCTGATGATGTAAGTCCTGCTTCGAAGGGGAGATTGAGTACCAGCTGACCATTTCAGACCATCGGAACGGAGCTTGTTAAGATTATTCTCCTCACCATTCCCTACATCATGGTGGCAGCGCCCGGGATCTTCCAACAAAAGGCTGCGGACCTGATGGACAAGACCGATATCATCGCGTCGGAGCCGCATGCGCTCCAAGCCCTGGTCGACCCTTACCACCCCGAAGGCAAGACAGAAAGCCCTGGAGCATCTCTCAGCGTGTGTATGCTCCTTCAGACGCAGCTGCAGACGGAGGCCGCCAACAACTGGGAGCTTGCATGCCTCCCGCGGCCTTGGCAGATGCCACTTGAAGACATTGAAGCTCAAGACAAGCTTGCCAATGCCCCCAAGCACGCCCTCCCCGCCATTACTATCCCTACCACTGTCGTGGCTGGGACACGTCCGCTTTTCCCCGAGATTTACTTGTCTGTCTACGCAGAGCAGGAAGTCCCCTCGGTCCCAGCGGTCACGAACGTTGCGGCGTCCCTGATCAGGGATGGCCTCATCGACACCATCAACATTATGAACTTCAACAGGAACGTCACTGCTCGATACTTGATGGATCTTGACTGTTATTTTGCCGAGGGAACATTTGTCAAGCGGGCTACGCCCTTCGACGAGCTCCGAAATATCCCGGAAAGACGGTCTACCTGGAAGCCGGAGGATGTGGCGGTTGATACCGTTTTCTCACAACTGTTCCAGCTGCCCACGCCTGAGTGCAAGCTTATCTACTACCACTCTGTCCTGACTGAGGCTTGTAAGTTGGCTCCGGCGGCCATCGCCCCTAGCCTCGGCAGAGCGATTCGATACCTGTATCGAACCAGTCCCCGGATGGACCTGGAGCTGAGCTATCGGTTCCTTGATTGGTTTTCCCACCATCTTAGCAACTTTGGATTCACCTGGAAGTGGGCCGAGTGGGCCGAGGACACGCAGTTGCCCGATCTTCACCCTTGCAAGTGGTTCCTTAGGGGTGCCTTGGATAAGGAGGTGCGACTCAGTTTCGCACAGAGAATCCAGAAGACCCTCCCAGAGCCCTATCTGCCCTTGATCGGACCGGAGAAGGAGAAAGACGTGCCCGACTTCAAGTTCAGTAACCCTGGTAAGTGGCTGTTTTTGAGCATAGTGCAAAAATATATGCTAAGATATTATAACAGATACCCCCTTTTCCAAAGAGGGCCAAGAGATTGGAGCTCTTCTCCGACGCAAGGCTCCTGATGAGGAGTTCCAGCCCATTATCGATAGCATTCAGGCCCAGGCTACCGAGCTCGCACTGGACCCGGTGGTTGCCAGCACGGATGTTTTCATGACGGCGGTTTGCTGGGTTGGCTCGAAGTCACTGAGCCACGTTCTCGCCTGCATTGATCGTACCAAGGGCCGACTTCTCGATGCTGGCAGCTCTTCCGACGCTGCCCGAGCTCAGATCATCTCCGCTGTCATGGCATACTGGCACGCTCACCCTGGTGTTGCTATCTCCATTATTGAGAAGCTCCTCAACTACTCTATCCTAACCCCCTTCTCCGTCGTCGACTGGGCCCTCGTTGCTAGCACCCCCGCCAACGGCACCAACGGTGGCGAGTCCCTTGCTCAGTCTCATGTCTTCGAGCTCGTCTCCAACACCGTTGCCAAGGTGACTGGCCGCACACGCCAGCTCCTCGTCTCCCCAGACGCCGACGAAGAGACTCGCACCAAGGAGGCCAAGGCCACCCAGGACCTGTTCCGCGCTATGAACGATGCTCTGGTCAGCTGGGCCGGCGGTAGCAAGGACGAGCTGATGGAGGAGGGCGATGGGTCTACCGACCGTGAAGCATTGATCCGACGGTGGGGTCAGCGCTGGTACCGCGTATTCAAGCGTATGGGTGCGATTGAGGAGGCGTTTGCTGTGGAGGCGGCGAAGGATAAGATGGTCATCACCGATGTCGAGGAGAAGATCTAGGACACTTCATCTGAGATTTTGTGATTGAATTTCTGGCTTGAGGGCGGGTGTATAGTATGGTAGAATGGAAACGGGATCAACCAAAAGGGGCCTACAAATAGGGAATAAATGAATGAGCTTGCGCTATTTCTACTATCCTAGCTTGCAAGTTTGCGTTTTAATATGTCACGGAATTGGTCACACTTGCCCAAGGAGCTACAGGTTTGGGTGAGCTGATGGACTTCAAACAACTTTATCTGGGGGTTATGGACTGGAAATATTCATGGTTGATTGATCACTTTTATACACTATTCGTAGCCACCCATCTATGCACGCATGACCCATCCTAGATCCCCGTTGATGCATCCCAAACCCTGAACTAGTTGATTTCGCCCCGTCGCGGCGGGCTGAAGCTAATGTCATATCGCCCGCTTCATCATAAATCATCCATTTCGACCAACGCCGAGAAAAGTGCAGGGTACCAATTTCCCATCTGAGAAGTACCGAAAGCCAGAATAAAAAAGAACCAGGCCCGTTGGGTCCGCGGAAAGAACTCTGTTCAGACATACAAGTTCCGTTTGATGTGCAGAGTACTATCAACTGAGATTTGCTCGCCGCCCTGGGACTTTTCGCTCATGCTCTTGAGCTTGTCGATGAGATGACTGTTCATAATGTTAGTTTGCCGATCTTATCTGAGACTGGGCGAGGGCGTCTCCGAAATTGGTTAACGTGAGAGCGGAAGTTGCGCCTTGTCGACACTATCGAGTTGGGCGGGTTTGAGGGCGATATTGTTTGAGTTTGGGGGAGTTTTTTGGTGGCAGTAGTAGAAGGGGGAGGAGAGGGAGAATGGAATTCGACGAGAATGAGAAAAGGGGGAAAGTATGCATACTTGATGGGCAGCTGACCCCGACTCTCGGACATGGCGAGGTTGACCTTCTTTGCTTGCTCTTCATGACCCTGGAAATGGTCCTTGATGCGCTTCTGGCATTCCCCCTTGTCACCGCCACGGACGACATAGCCACAGTCTTCCTCTTCACAGGTCCAGGTCTCGTGGGGCCCATGGGGAACAGTCGAGGGGATCTTGTCGGCTCGGATGAGGATCTTGATGGGTTCTTGGTCAGACAGATGGGCATCTTCATCTTCAGGCGAGCTTGCGTTTCCTGCATCATCCATTGCATCATCTGAGAAGTAATGAGACTTCTTTGGTCCCGACTCTTCCGACTCCGAATCACTGTCAATTTCAGAATGAAGGCGTTTCTTCAATCCGGTGGCAAGGCGGAGGCTCGACTTCTTTCCAGACCGGCGTCCCCTGGGCCCTTTGCCGGCTCGGGACGGCGGTCCAGAATTGGTACTCGAGGCATCGTCGTCGAGGCTCTGGACAGGAATACCATCGACTTGGACAGCCGGTGTGGGTTCTGGGTTCTTGGTTAGACGGGGGGGACGCGTCCCGCGAGGGACTAGTCGGTATGGGAAATCTGAAGGCTTGATGGCAATTGGCTTAAACTCCCTTTTGGTTGCTTCCTCAAGCCAAGAGTAGATTTCATACTTGCTGTACTTGTCTTTGTCAATAGCCTGCAATAGATCTTCGGCGTTATATTGAAGGACCTCTTCCACAGGAATCTTGTGTGACCCTGCTCCGCCCTCCCTGTAATTAGGGAACTTGTAATTGAAGTAGATCTTGTTGAGGGTGCTCAAGACAGTCATTCCCTGGCGGGATTTGTCGAGGGTTTCATACGTTTGCTCGAGCACTTTCAGAACGGTTTCGAAGGGTGTCAAGTTATCATCCCATACTGAAGCTGGTGTTCCCGGGCCTTGTGACCCAGGTGCAGGACTTGCGACCGCAGGACGAGCAGCGGAAGGAGTCTCAATAGCCGGGCTATCTCTAGAAGGCCTCGGTCGGATCGTCTCTGCAATGGCCTCATCGTCTTTTTGGGTAGCTGAATGGGACCTTGTTGATCGTTCCCTCGGATTACTAGTTTTGGCTTCAACTTGAGATGGGGGATGGCTGCGTGTGGCGGCAGGGACAGATAAACCAGTGCGGGTCCTTGAAGGCAAGGTTTGAGTAACAGGAGAAGGGACAACCTCGACAGAGGGAGATCGAGGGAGCTGCGGTGGATTTATTAGCCGCTCATGGGCCTTAGCTAGGAGATCCTGTGAATGTAAGGTCAGCTGCTCGAACAAAACACACGGAGCCGGAGGGAACATACGGCATGTTTGTTGGTCAACCAACTGTAGAACAAAGTAGGCCTCCAATCAAACTCATCCGGGTCTTCTTGAGTGAACTGGGAAATCAAGAAGGGCGCATGCTCCATGCATCGTTCGATAACTTCATCGAGAGTAGAACCGTCGCCAATCTTGGCAGAATACTGGGAGGATGGTCAGCGGTGGAAGCCGAGTCGGGGCTAGAGGCAACATACCTGGTGGAAGAGGTGAGATAGCTCACGCATGGGATCGGGCCGCTTCCCCTTCTTGGGCTTCTTGGGTTTTTGAGTCTTGTATATGTCCATGATGCGGTAGTATAGCACGGCGGCCTCGCACATCTTGTTGTAGATGGGGAGGTACGTGGGCGAAGGGAAGATCTCGTACCAGCCGCCCTTGCCCGAAACCCATATCAAGGGCTGGCCATCTTCAGCCTCGCCTATTGAGTAGGATATGCTTTGTCGAACTTCGATCGGTACAGAGGTTCGGACTCTCATGATGACTATGTGTATTAGTTGGAGGGGCGGACGAGGTAGCGCGGGGAACTGGGGTGGGCGCACGATGTTGTTTCTGGGAGGGATCATCGATGATGAGAGTCCCGCGAACGATGAAAGGGCCTCTAGTGCCAACATGCAGAGCATTCTCGACAGTCTGGCCATCCTTGCTGAAGACGACGGCGTCCCGGAGTTCGAAGATGGGCCAGCTGTTGCTGTCGCTCAGCTTGGGGACCGACTTTAGAACAGACGCCTCCTGGCGCCAGAGGATTTGGTCCTCGTCGACCGTTTCGACACTGGATGTGGACGCTCGGCGATTGCGCCCGGTCATGATGAAGGTAGGGGCGCACGAGAGAGCATCGACGGTTGCGACGGTGTTTGGTGGGTTGGTCTGGTGATCGAGGACGCCGTGGGTGTGTGGATGGAAGGGCCGAGTAGATGGAGAAGGGTTCGGCGTGGAGGGAGCAAGGAGACTGTAGATCAGATGCCAAAAGTTCGAGAATGCGAGATTCGGAGATTGGGAATTGGGCGCCGGTTGGTGTTCGAAGGGAGTGTTTGCGGAATCACGGTGGCAGAGTTGAAGGTTGGAGAGTCGGGCGGCTGAACGCGTTCACTATGACGGCCAACACCAGGCACTGACCATGGGCGATTGGCGGGGCATCGCCGGAGCTGGTCTGCCTGCAAATACAGTGCGTACAGGCGATGCTTTCAGTGGCATCGCAGCCATGACAGGGCACCCACTCCACTAACGGGTACCTCTGTTTAGCGGCCAATGGGGCGCTGTGGATAGGGACCGGGGAGGGTACACGGCTGGGGTGGGGAGAGGAGCGATAAGATGGCGTCGGTATTTTTTTTAGCCTTCCGCTTTTTTGCTGAGCGCAAGGGTATTCGCACGTGTAGAACTTGCGATTCTCACATGGGGATACACTGGCTTACACGCCTCGCTGCACGCCTCACAAGCTACCAAGGTACCTAGGTAGGTACTCTGTATCCCAAGTCTCGAGCTCTACCTTGGCGTTGTTTAATAGCACATGGAGTCCTAGCTTCTTAGTAGGATATACAACAAGAAAGGGATAGGCCTTTATATAAACAAAGACAGGTTACTATTTGTTCTACTCTTCTTTGTCCTCCCATGGCCGCCATCTGTCGTGAAAGCAGCATGTACTTGTTGGTGCGGATAGGCGCATGCCATGTGTGAATAACGGCCGCTTTTTTTTTCTGCGAGCCTGCCCACCCAGTGAATGCGCGCAGCGTAGTTCTTTGCTCCCGCTCCACCTCCTCGCGTCTTTCGGCCGGTCTTACAGTCGTTTTTTTCTTCTCCTTCAACACGAGGGATCGCTCGCATGAAATACCCCATCAAGTTCAAGATGGCAACGGACATTGTCCGGGAAGGCGTTTTCGGTACGTCGAAAGCCCCCTCCATCTACCATCATCTTCAGGTTGCGGTGTCGATCGACGGCTACATATTCTGATCCCATTCCCACATCCTTTTCGCTGCGACCTCGACTTGGATTCGGACTCGATAGCTAACCACCATGCCAATCTGCAGCCATTAACAAACCACGCGGCCACAGCTCTGCCCAGGTCATCCGCGAGTGCCAAAAGGTTTTCAATCCCTCCCAGTTCTTCAAGCCATCCATCGACGCCGAGATCGCAAAGCGCATGCAAGAGAACAGCAAGGAGTTCAACCGTCGCAAGGCTATCAAGAGGGGTTCCCAGGTTAAGATCGGTCATGGAGGCACCCTCGATCCCCTCGCCACTGGCGTCCTCATTCTCGGTGTCGGCGCTGCGACCAAGCAGCTAAACCAGTTCCTCGAGTGCACCAAGACCTACGAGACAACCATCCTCTTCGGCGCCAGCACCGATACCTACGATCGCGTTGGCCGCGTCCTGGCCAAACGACCCTATGACCAGATCACCCGCGAAAAGGTTGAGAAGGAGATTGCCAGCATGAAGGGCCCCCAGGTCCAGATCCCACCCCTTTACTCGGCGCTGAAGATGAACGGAAAGCCGCTGTACGAGTACGCCCGAGAAGGGAAGCCCATTCCCCGTGAGATCGAGGGACGCAATGTCGAGGTTAAGGATATTGAGATGATAGAGTGGTACGAACCCGGCAAGCACGACTTCCGGTGGCCAACAGAAGAGGCAGAGGCTGCCGAGCGAAACCTCGCTGAGCAGGTCTGGAGGGTCAAGAAGCAGCAGGAGTCCGGCAACAAGAAGCTCAGCCCAGAAGAGAAGGAGGAGGAGGACCAGGCCATTGCGGCTCACGAGTCGTTCAAGCGCAAGTTCGAGCAGCGTCAGGACGAGCTTATCAAAGATGCCCCCTCGAAGCGTTCGCAAAAATCCAAGAAGCCCCCATTGATGTCCGGCGCCCTCGGCAAGCTACCGGAACAGCCCGTCTACTCTGAGAAAGGCACGAACTTGGTTCCGGATGCCCCTGACAAGGACGCCCCTCCACCCTGGAGCGACGAGGGCCCTCCCGCCGTCAAGGTGCGGCTCACGGTGACGTCGGGCTTCTACGTCCGCAGCTTCTGCCACGACCTGGGCGCCAAGCTGGAATCGGCTGCCCTCATGTCGGAGCTGTGCCGTTCACGACAGAGCGACTTCACTGTCGGCGGAACCAACTGCCTCGATTTTGAGGATCTCGCCAAGGGTGAGAAGGTCTGGGGTCCCAAGGTCGCCGACATGTTGGCCAGGTGGAACGGCGAGCCCACCGGCAAATGGCCTGGTCCCTCGGCTGCCAGCCCTATGGCGCCCACCACGGACAAGCAGGAAAAGAAGTTCGAGACTAGGAATCCCGGATCGTCCAAGAAAGATAAGAACCTCCAGATCCGCGACCGTAGCCCGTCGCGGTCTTCTCCTAAGGGCGAGAAGAGGCGTCGGTCTGAGTCGCCCAACGGCTCGGGCTCACCACCGCGCAAGGCTGCTACGCTGGAAGTCAACCAGACCCCCTCGAAGCGCAGCAGCCAGGGCCGATCAGATGACGAGAAGTCGTGGAACGGTTTTGACGATTAGAGAACCAAGGCTGGCACATCGCGGCTTAACAACAAAAAGGGGGCATGAGGCGTCGGAGTTGGGAAGGTTCGTTTTGTCATCATATATCTGCCGGGGACCTAAACGGTCCACTGGTTCACGACGTTGGTGTGTGAAGTCTACTGTAATAGGCTATGAGTGAGGGCGAGTGCCTATCTATATACGTGCATCAAGAAGGGGATGGTTGTATGCTATTGCTTTGCATGCATGAAGCGGGATGGATATTTAGACGAAGACCAAAGCGAGCCATGTATTATGTTTGGCGGTTCTATTATCCGTAACCCCCAAATAAACTAAAGAGACAAGAACGCCTTGAACACTGGGAATACCCGCAAAATCCGTAATGATTCATGCCTTGAAAGGTGTCGATGTCGTTTCATTACCGTTGCCAACACCAGTACCAGAGCCGTTTCTATGCAGTGAACCCAAACCATTCCAACCGTAGCCCAAAAAAAAATAAACAAAATCGCCCCCTGAACCCAACCTGCTTTTGCTATTATAGACCGGCCCTTCCTTGTCCCCGTGCTATGCATTCATTCCTCGCTAGTTCCCATATCAAAAGACAAGTTGGTGTTGTAAACCCGCACCTTCGCCTCCAGAAGACGTTTTAGGTGATCCATTTGATGTCTTCACATGTCACGTCGCCGTAGGTTCAACCGGCTTTTCAATGTGATCCCACTCCTTCATATTGTGCTTTTCCTTTTCGTCTCCATCATCGTTGTCGGAGCCTTTGTCGTCATGCTCTTGCTCGTCCCTGTGTCCCTCACTCTCATCATCCGAGTATTGGCTCTGGATCTCAACCTCCTCAGCGAGTAATAGACGCACCCTCTCGATGCGAGTCATGGCACCCTCCAACTTGTCCAGCCTGCGGCGCTTCTCAGTGTCCCTGCGTTCTAACTCGCCCACGCGCTCTTCGAGTTTTGCTCGCGCGCGGCGTTCTTCAGCGACCATCTCATTGGCCTGCTCAAAAAGAGCGGCGCTTAGCTCCTCGACCTCGCGACTCGTGACGGCAACCTGGGTCTCCGCCTCCTTGCGCAGGCCCTGCTCGCGGGTCAAGGCCTCGATCAGATCCTCGTTGGAGGGAGAGGATGGTGGGATTGGGTTGCTAGTATTGCGGTGGGCGGTGCGGGGCGAGGTGTCGATGGTGCGTAGATCTGGCGTGGATTTGCGCGGGGAGAGAAGGGCGGAGAGGCGGGAGGTGCCAGACTGGAGGAAAGAGACGCGGGGATTCGCGGTGGGCGTGGTAGGCGTAGTAGGCTGCCGTTGCCGTTGTAGTTGTTGATTTTGTGCCTGGGGGTCGAGTTGGTTCTGTGGGAGTTGGGCTCGCAGCCTGGTGAGCTCGTCTTCGTAGTCGGCCCAGCGATCGACAGCGGCGGTGGCCTTGTCGTTGAGGATGCGGACTTGGACCTCGAGGTCGCGGACCTTGGCCTGGGAATCAAGCAGCTCGGCGTGAGCTTGGTCGATCGGAGGGAGGTTGTAGCCGCAGCCCGGGCAGCACGTGGACAAGGGCGGTTGTGTGGGGAGCGTCGGCGTGGCCATGGTCATGACCATTGTCGTTGACATGGCGGGAGCCCGTACACAAGGGGCGAGGGCGCTGTCGTCTTCCTGGCGAGGTGGTAATAGAGGTTGTGTGTTTGCGGCGGAGGTTGCGGTGGTGGTTGCGAGGGACAAGGTGCGTCGACAGAGAGCCAAGGGATGGATGATGACGGAGAGGCCCGTCTTATTTTGGGAGTGGGTAGGTCAAGGTCAGGTCAGTGGCCTGCCGAGGCGGGCGGTGGCTTTGCGACAGGGCCCCGTCACACTGTCACAGCCAAGGGTGGCGCGTGCCAAACAAGTTACGAATATGTGAGGTGCGTAAAGGGAGGCGCGGCATTCAATAGCATTTCGCGCTACGCACATAGTGATTACCTTCTATTCCTGGTATTGAGGATGTGGGATTTCGGTTGCTGCGCCTCGTAGTTGGCAGCCCCTCGCGCGTTCGTCGTTAGCGGAGACAGGATTAGTGGTGCAAGCCAGCATGTGCAGCAGCATGCACCAGCGGAATCGTCGGCGGTCCCCACCTTAGACGTCACAGCAAATCCATCCTGTGGAATCGAGGACCTGAGACAAGATCCGCTGGGGAGTAATTGGTAATTAAGCGACACACGTGGCAATTGAGTCGCAAAGAGCTCTTCTCTCTATTGATAAAGCCAGGCTGGCAGACTGGCAGCTTGTGGTGGTGATGCCCGAGCAAGGGTCCTTGGCGGGGTATTGGTGCTGCCTATGGGATCACCTCCTGTCATCTATTTTTGGGTATATTTGCGACAGGTAGAAACATGGCCGCCCAGCCGCGAAAGCAATTGCGCCAGGTAGATAATCGTCTCCAGTTAGCAATCATATCTCCATGTGATGGATCATGGACGCTCGTTTGTGGAGGTGCCTGGTGCCTCATAAGCAACAACATGACATGCTGCGGCGCTCCCTTCCTTTCTGCATCAACGGCACCATCATCCAACTGCATACCGGTAAGAGCCACTTGTCCAAGGCAAACCTCTGGCAGAATTACTCTGAGACGTATTCCAGCCTAGGCCATCATTGCATTCCAGAGGCACCAGGAACTGACATGGTGACAGTGCACCTCGCTCAACTGGGCTTGGCAACCTTTCTGGGCTCGCTGATGCCCGTCTCGGCGTCCTTGTATTCTTTCCAACTCACCGGAACCATGTCGTTTCCGGCCTCGCTGATCGCCATAATAACTCCGAGCTCGTTCGAGGCCGTGGAGAGGTAGTAGTTGGCCTGGTCACCGAGCGAAATCTGATCACAACGACACCGGTTAGCTGGATCCGGCTCGCACAGAAATGAACATGTCTTACCACTTGCGCTCGCACGATATCGCCGGGCTTGAATGACTCGTAGATCTTGACCTTGTCCTTCTCAGTCGCCCTCACATCCTGCACACGAATGACACCCTGCCACTCTGTTTGCAAGACAGTCTCGCCGACCTGCTGGATCACGACAATCGCCTGTCGGGGCATGAGGCGCACGACGCGCGCGAGGACAATGTTGTCGACGTCCGGGAGGATTTCGTGCTTGCTGCCGTGTCGGGAGACGGTGATTGTCGCAAGTTCTTCAACGGTCGGGGCGGTGATCTTGTTCAGGCGCTTGGCGGGGCCGGGAGCCTTGGCTGGCGGGATGATGGTGACGCGACCCATCAGGGAAGACACGACGTTGCCCTCGAAGATGTGAGTGCCTGCGCCGGGGGCGAACCTGGAGGTCGGGCCCAGGACCTTGCCGGGCAAGGCGGTGGAGGGGATGTCGTCGACAGCCGCCATGGTGTTTAGGTTGTGGTGTACGTCGAGACCTCGGCGTTAATTCAGCACCCGGTCTCCGAGAGCAGCAACTAAGCTCTGCACTCAAAGAAGCAATGGGGAACGAGCAAGGAATCGCTGCACAATGCTATGCGCTATCGGGCAAGACTGGTCGATTGGTTGCTGGTCATGGGACGTGGGACAGAGGCGGGATGCAGCCCTGCAAGCTCAGCGCAAAAGCTCTGTCGGGATGCTCGCTAGAGTGGAGCCGGAAAGTGGGAGCCGGGGCTCGGCACGTGACGGCGCCGAATGTCTTAAGTCCTTGCCGACTAACTCCGTCCCGGACGCCTACATATCTGACCGTCTCCACACATGCCGATACGGAGCCGAACCGAAAAATTGGCTTTGGTGCTCGCACCATCTACTATGTGCGACAATCCCTGTACCCATGTCGGCCGGAGTATTATGGTTCCTGTGAGTGGGCGGTCGGTGGGCGGTCGGTAGGCTGCCAGCAGAAGCCTTCTGGCAGACCCTCGGCATGGAGTTGCCTAGCGGCATCAGGCAATTACGGACTAGCCAACCGAGTTGAGCTGGAGTCGGAGGTCGAGTCGGAGGCCGGAGTCAGGAGAGTCCAGGCAGATATGATGGCTGAATCATTCGCCTCCTCATCCTCGGACGGTTGGCAGACGAAGCTGCTTACATACTTTCCGGGCTAAGGACCACACTTTTCTTCCCGGAACGGGATACGGGTAGTGGTCGATCTCGGGCGGACGTGTCATGAATAATGCAAGGATCTGGGTGGTCCAGGGATCATGACGAAGCTTGACACCCACCGGCACGGCCATTGCAACCAACGACATGGGGATCGCAATGCTGGTGCAAGAAGAAAACCCGAAAATGAAGACGCACGGCCGACTTCCGAATGGGTTGCCAAAACAGGACGACGAGGGGCCGTCAAAGAGTTGAAGCAGATCCCCCGCACCAAATCACCACCTGCCATTGGACCCTTCTCGACGGACATCGACAGAACCCAACCAGCCAACCACGGCCCTGGCCACTCTTACGCGGAGGCGTGTGTCTTATCGAGCAGAGAGACTCCACACGACCTCGGCCAAGGCCATTGTGGGCTAATCAGGACTTACTAGCTGCCCGTTTCCCCCTAGATGTCCGTGGAAAAAAACTGGTCGCGCTCGTTAATACGCGGAGTCGTCAGGCAAGCCGAGCGGCGCAGCATGGGTCCAGACTTGGACAGAGCTCGCGACTGCAATGTCGCCGCCCGAAGGCCGAGCTGTTGCTGCGTTGCGCTTGCGCTGCGTTGCCTTGGGTCGCATGGCATGGCATGTCGATGGGTTGGTTAGCATCTCGGCAGCTCGGGTTTGCCATGGCCGCCCCCATCTGCTTTCACCACTCCCAGGCTGTCGCCATTTCCATGCCTTCTCTCTTGGTCAGTATTTTCGCTCCTGTTTTCCTGTGTTGGCCATTGGGAAATTGCGCGTAATTGAAAGAAAAAAAACCCTTCCACGATACCCCTGCGTTGTCGTCATCATCGGCGCCCTCGTCCACATCACCATCATCGCACTTTCTGAATCCCGGTTACCACGAGGTCGGCAACGGACTCTTTCACTAGTTACCGCCTCCCGCGATTCTGAATACCGTCTCCATAAAGCCATCAACTCGTCACTCCCTGCTTTGTAATCCGACGCCTCAATTCTAGCCTGTCGTCTAAGTGCACCTATAGTACCCACCTACGCAATCCCGCAACCCACACCCACACGCCCCCCAACAATACCGGCCCATTTCTCTCGTCCTGCTCCGAACCCCGTTTCGCTGCCTTCTGGGGTTCTTGTGGTCATAATTCTGGTGGTACCACAGCCGTTCCTTCGGCCGACTGTCAACTCAACCCTTACACTTGCACCACTGACCCTGTTCTCCTTTTTTGGCCGTCACCGGTTCTGTTGCCTCTTTTGATTGTTTCGACTCCCCTTGACTTGAGGATCAAGACCTAATGCCAAGCTCCGCGACGGCAATTACATCTTGCTGCTAATAGCCTGCGCGACACAGTCCCGAATGGAGACAATACCCACTCGTACTTATTGAACTCGCCAAGAACCACTATTCTAGCTCCGCTGGAGAAAAATAACCTTGACGGCATCTCATCCCGGTCTTCTTGTCCTGCAGAACCCGGGTTAACACCAGGGGGGTAGCGCTGGGGCTCTAGATCGAGTGCCCATTCACACTACGCAACATCTATTCCTTGTTTAAACCAACATGGCAGACCCTTTGGACAAGGAGCTAAAAGCGCCTGATGTTCAGGCTGCTGTGATCCAACCCACCAACCTGGATCGCTCAACCGACTCGGATGAGGATCGCGTCGACAAAATTGATGAGAAGGACAGTGACAACATTAGTCATGCCAAAGAAGCCGACGACGACGACGACGAACACAAAGGTCCTGAGTTGAGGGTTACGAGGACTTCCGCTTCTGCTGCGACTACAGCCACCCACGCCACGACACAAGCCCCGGCTCCGGAGAAGAAGCCATGGCACAAGAAACTGAATCCGCTCCGATGGGGTCCTCCACCAGCAGTACCCAAGGAGAAGACTCCCAGCAGAGAATATAAAGCTAGCTTCTTCAGTCTGTTGACATTTCAATGGATGGCGCCACTGATGGCCGTAAGTTGAACATTTTACATCTTCGCGGTTCTTATATGCAACCCATAACCCCATACATTAGCTATGCAATCTTTCGTTACAAGACCAGTTTGGCTAACTATCAACAGAGCGGATATAGGCGCTCCCTGGAAGAAAATGACCTTTGGACAGTCAACCCAGATAGGGCCGCTGAACCACTAACCAATACGCTCAAGGCTTCGTTCAAGAGACGTATTGAGAGGGGCGACAAGTACCCGCTTCTGTGGGCAATGCACGAGACCTTCAAGTTTGGGATTTGGTTTGGCGGTATTTGCGCATTGTTTACCAACATTATCCAGGTCATCAGTCCCTTTACCCTGAGGTATCTCATCCAGTTCGCCTCTGACGCCTGGGAGGCGCACCAGACCGGGGGACCGGAGCCTCACATCGGTCGTGGTGTTGGCCTGGCGGTTGGTATCACCCTAATGCAGTTGGCCCAGAGTTTGGGGACAAATCACTTCATCTACCAAGGCATGATGGTTGGCGGCCAGTTTCGAGGTGTCTTGATCGGGCTTATCTACGAAAAGTCGATGCGAATCTCTGGACGAGCAAAGGCGGGTGGAGTGAAGCCAACGATGCCGCCAGAGACGGGGGCGGAAGAAGAGAAGGAATCTGACAAGGAGAAGTCAAAGGACAAGAAGGGGAAGCCGAACCCGGATGCCCATGATGGTACTGGCTGGGGTAATGGCCGCATCGTGAACCTCATGAGTGTCGACACATACCGTATCGACCAGGCCTCGTCTCTGTTCCACATGACTTGGACCTCACCCATCCTCGTCCTTGTCACCCTGGCTCTTCTTCTTGTCAACATCACCTACAGCGCTCTTTCTGGTTTTGGTCTTCTTGTTATCGGCATGCCCTTCCTGACTAAGGCTATCCGCAGCCTCTTCCATCGCCGCCGAGACATCAACAAAATCACCGACGACCGTGTCTCGCTCACACAGGAGATCTTGCAGTCGGTCCGCTTCGTTAAGTTCTTTGGCTGGGAGAAGGCATTCCTTCAGCGACTGGGCGATTATCGTAACAGAGAGATCTACGCCATCCAGGTTCTGCTGGCCATCCGAAATGCTCTCAACGCTGTGAGCATGTCGCTGCCCATCTTTGCATCTATGCTCTCGTTCATTACATACTCGCTGACCCACAATGGCCTCTCTCCGGCCGAAATCTTCTCATCCCTTGCATTGTTCAATGGCTTGAGAATCCCCCTGAACTTGCTTCCCCTCGTTCTCGGCCAGGTGGTTGATGCTTGGTCTTCCTTGAAGCGTATTGAAGAGTTTCTCCTTGAAGAAGAGACGACCGAAGAAATGACCATTGAGTCCAAGGGTGAGGATGCAATTCGACTGGAGAGCGCTTCATTCACCTGGGAAAGAACGCCAACCATGGAGCCCGAAAAGGCAGCTGGAGACAAAGGAAAGAAACCGAAGAAGGAGAAGCCCGCGACAAACCCTCAGCCCGATGCCGCGGTTGAAGACACTGCCAGCACCCTCGTTGAGGAGCGGGACCCCTTCAAGCTGCATGATCTGAGCATGAGTGTGAAACGAAACGAACTGGTTGCCGTTATTGGTTCAGTGGGTAGCGGAAAGAGCTCTCTCCTCTCTGCTCTTGCTGGTGATATGCGAAAGACCGAGGGCGAAGTGGTATTTGGTGCCTCTCGAGCTTTCTGTCCCCAGTATGCCTGGATCCAGAATACGACACTGCAGAAGAACATCACTTTTGGCAAGGGACTGGATAAGAGTTGGTATAAGGAGGTTGTTCGGGCGTAAGTCTTCCTCCTTTCACGCTTTGGATTCCATAAACTAACACTTTATAGTTGTGCCCTCCAGGCCGATCTCGACATGCTTCCTAATGGCGATCAGACTGAAATTGGCGAGCGTGGTATTACCATCTCAGGAGGCCAGAAGCAGCGCCTCAACATCGCCCGAGCCATTTACTTTGACGCCGACATCGTCCTGATGGACGACCCCCTCAGTGCCGTCGACGCCCATGTCGGCCGCCATATTTTCGACAACGCCATCCTTGGTCTCCTCAAGGACAAGTGCCGCATCCTCGCGACTCACCAGCTCTGGGTGCTCAACCGCTGCGACCGCATCGTCTGGATGGAGGGGGGCAAGATCCAGGCCATTGACACTTTTGACAACCTCATGCGCGAGCACCGTGGCTTCCAGGTCCTGATGGAGACGACGGCCGTTGAGGACCGGAGTGAAGATAATAAGAAGGCGGCTGAAGTGAAGCCTGAGGACGACAAGAAGGATAAGAAGAAGAAGAAGGGTGCCGCCCTCATGCAGCAGGAGGAGCGAGCCCAGTCTAGCGTTCCGTGGTCAGTCTACACGGCATATATCAGCGCCTCTGGATCTCTGCTCAACGCCCCCCTGGTCATCTTCATCCTCCTCCTCTCCCAAGGTACCAACATCATGACCAGCTTGTGGCTCTCGTACTGGACTTCTGACAAGTTCAACCTATCGACGGGCGTTTACATCGGAATCTACGCAGCACTCGGTGTAGCCCAGGCCATCTTCCTCTTCATCTTCTCCCTCCTGCTGTCCATTCTCGGCACCAACTCGAGCAAGTACATGCTCCAACAGGCCGTCACCCGCGTGCTCCGCGCGCCCATGTCCTTCTTCGATACGACGCCCCTGGGCCGCATCACCAATCGCTTCTCGCGTGACGTCGATGTGATGGACAACAACCTGACGGACGCCATCCGCATGTTCTTCCTCACCATGGCCATGATCAGCTCCGTCTTCATTCTCATCATCGCCTACTTCTACTATTTCGCCATCGCCCTCGTCCCGCTCTACATCCTCTTCGTTCTCGCTGCATCCTATTATCGCTCCTCCGCCCGCGAGGTAAAGCGTTACGAGTCGGTTCTCCGCTCCCACGTCTTTGCGAAGTTCGGCGAGGGTCTCAGTGGCGTGGCCTCGATCCGTGCCTACGGATTGCAGGACCGCTTCATCGAGGAGCTGCGTGCGGCCATCGACGACATGAACAGCGCCTACTACATTACGTTTGCCAACCAGCGGTGGCTGTCGATTCGTATTGACATTATCGGTGTACTGCTGGTCTTTACCGTCGGCATCCTCGTCGTCACGTCTCGCTTTAGCATCAACCCGTCCATCGGCGGCCTCGTCCTCAGTTACATCCTGTCCATTGTCGGCATGATGCAGTTCTCGGTGCGCCAGCTAGCCGAGGTCGAGAACGCCATGAACGCCGTGGAGCGCCTATACTACTACGGCACCGAGATTGAGGAGGAGGCTCCCGAGCACACCGTCGAGGTGCGCAAGTCGTGGCCCGAAAAGGGCGAGATCATCTTCGACAACGTCCAGATGCGCTACCGGGCGAACCTCCCGCTTGTCCTCCAGGGAATGTCAATGCACGTTCAGGGCGGCGAGCGCATTGGAATTGTCGGCCGCACCGGCGCGGGCAAGAGCTCCATCATGAGCACGCTGTTTCGCCTGGTCGAGATCTCAGGGGGCCGCATCACCATTGACGGGCTCGACATCTCCACCATCGGCCTACACGACCTGCGCTCGCGCCTCGCCATCATCCCGCAGGACCCGACGCTCTTCCGCGGCACCGTCCGCAGTAACCTGGATCCCTTCCATGAGCACACTGACATGGAACTGTGGTCCGCCCTGCGCCAAGCCGATCTTGTCTCCTCGGACGCAAGCGAGTCTCCTAGCGAGGCCCGTCGGCAGGATCCCTCGCGCATCCACTTGGACAGCATTGTTGAAGAAGACGGTCTCAACTTCTCCCTCGGTCAGCGCCAGCTCATGGCTCTGGCGCGTGCCCTCGTGCGCGGCTCGCAGATCATCGTCTGCGACGAAGCCACGTCGTCGGTCGATATGGAAACCGACGACAAGATCCAGACGACCATCGCCACGGGTTTCCGCGGCAAGACCCTGCTGTGCATTGCCCATCGGCTGCGCACCATCATCGGCTACGATCGCATCTGCGTCATGGATGCGGGCACCATCGCCGAGCTCGACACGCCGCTTGAGCTGTGGAAGCAGGGTGGCATTTTCAGGAGCATGTGTGACCGAAGCGGTATCCGTGTCGAGGACATCCAAGGCGCCAAGGACGTATTGGCTGGGCTCGAGAGTGGGGAGGATAATTGATCATGATCTCGACGTTGAAAAGGTTTGTGATACAGCATACTGGAAGGATGTATATGGATGTTGCATCTACGCACGAGCACTGGAGTAATAATATTTTAAACATCAGCAAACGCAATGATGGTATATACATGGAGTTGAATTAGATATCAAAAGAGTGTTGCTATTCACACGCATCCGTTGCGTAGATCTGGATAAGTGTACCAATAGCCCATGTCCTAGCGAGCAGCATTAAACGAGGGCGAGTTCTATCAAAATAATAGTATGACGTATGCCCTTGCACGCAAAGATAATCACCAGATTAATGTCTGACACCAAACCTGTACTAACTCGTGGCTGCCTATCGGTTTCATATGCTGTCTCCTATTCAGACTGTCTCACCACTTATGCGAACCACAGTTGGAAGTCGCTGCGCTTTCAATCACAGTGGCTGAGTTTGTAATGAATGTCTCGTATAAGCCATAATAAATATGTACGACTCGAAACAAAAAGCCTTTCGCGAATAGACCAAGCACCTGACCACCAGCCAGTCGGATCCAACTCCTTTCCTCGTCTAAGAGTCGCTATACAACACGAGGAGCGTCGTGGCACTGTTGATCACAACGACTTCCCCTCGTGAGGAACCGCTTCCTCCGCCCACGACCATTCATACAAGAAAACCCCGCTGGAATCCCAGGTACCAGCGCATTAAAAGTCCCTAAGGTGAAGAAGAAATATTACTCCGATGTACTTGATGAAAACAAGAAAACACAGAGTATCCACAAGTCGTTCCCTGAAAATGCCGATCCTTGACGCCGTTGAGTGAACCAATCGATGAAGCCCTTCCCAAAACCCGATTTTGGTGACCGAGGACAATGGCGTGAAACAGTCGGTCGCATGTACTCAATTCTATACTATACTGCTGACCGCCGCCATGCAACTGCACCGCCATGCACTGTATTTAGAATCGGTTTTGTTGGCCGGGAGGGTTGTTGCCGTATGACGAGTGTCTCGAGGCGGGCATTTGTGGCGGAGGGAGTGCTGATGGGTCGTCGGCGAGCAAATCATCGAGGAACGCACTGGGGGGCTCGCTGGCTCGGGGGGCGGTTCAGGCTGAGCGACGTGTTGCTGATGTCACGTCGGGCGTGGAATGAAGGCGAGTCGGGAGGAGACGGGTTCAACGTGTGGCGCGAAGGGTTGGCGAAGCCGCGAGAGTCGGGGCGCAGGTTTGTCAGGCTGATAGAGTGGTCCGGGTTGGCGCCAGGAGAACTGTTACCAGCTGCGTAGAAGCCCGAGGGCAGGAAGGCTGAACTGCGGTTACCTGCAGCGTTGCCAGAAGCAGCAGCAGTGGGCGAGAAGAACAGGTTGGACTGGCTCGGGGTAGATGAAAGAATGGGGCCGCGGGTCGTACGGCGGACGCCACGGCCGGCAGCACCCACGGACATGTTGGAGCCATTGTCGGTGTACTTGTAGAATGGTGCAGGAGGTGCGGGAAAGCCGACCTTGGTATTGGCATCGTGTTGCGCCTTGGCAGCCCGTTCGACGGAGCGGTGAAGAAGGAAGCCAACAATGACGCGCCAAAGCAGAATGCCAATTCCGAAGGCGCCGAGGATGGCACCCACCGCAATGAATACAGTTCCGTCGGGGGCGCTGGAGTGCTGCATGAAAGGGGCGTTGCTGGTGGGCGGGACAGTCGGCGCCGGGTACGTGGGAATAGACGTAACCTTGGTCAGAGTGGGCATACCGGTATTGGCGGATTCGGTGGCGGAAGACGATATCGAGGTGATGGTAGACTGGATATCAGTGGTAGATGACTTGTCTGCCGTGGTAGAGCTGGCCTCCTCCGTCGAGGACGAGGCTGCATCCTCAGTGGTGGTGGTCTCATCCTGCTGGGTGGAAGAGGCCTTCGCAGTGCTCGACGCTTTCGCAGTGCTTGACGCCTTCGCAGTGCTCGATTCCTTGGCTGTGGATGAGTCCTCGGCGGTGCTCTGAGAGTCGGCGGTGCTCTGGGAGTCGGCGGTACTCTCTGCGCTGTCACTGTTGTTGCTCGAGTCCTGGGCATAGACAACGGAGCCGAATAGGGAGATAGAGGCGAGGCCGGAGAGCAGAAGCTCAGGCCCCGGGAGAAAGTTGGCTGGCCGCATAGTGGTAAATGACTATGGGGTTTGGTAGAATGTTCAAGACGGATGATTCGAAAGAAGAAACAGGTCAGCTGTTGACGAGAGTCGGGTCGAGGGGAGTCGAGTCGAGTCGAGGAATGCCAGAGGGCGGATATGGGAGAGACAGCAAGCGCCTTCCCTTTGGTTCCCTTTGGTTCCCTTTGGGTTCGTCGATCGAGGCGAGTCGAGGGGTTCGTCTAGGGGTTCGTCGAGGGGGACCAGCGAGGGTCACGGATTGTTCGAGGGAGGAAGACGATGGATGAATCGCGCCAGAGACCCTGTACAGGGGGGATAAAGTCGAGTCGAGAGTCGCGAGTCGCGAGAGTGAAGCGAGAGAGAGAAGCGAGAGCGAGAGCGAGAGGGCAACTGCAGGAAGAATAGCCAATACTGTTGTGATGTTCCTTGCCAAAAGAAGAAGAAAAGGAAGAAAAGAACGTGATGGGCAGAGCGGACAGAGCGTAACCAGCGAATGGGTGATACGCCTACCAGTACCGCAGAAACATAATCCGGGGGCGATGTCTGATGGGAGATGAAATTGGGCGGTAGAGAATAGAGGAGAGCAAAGGAAAACGGGGTCGCACGACAGAAGGCGACGCCCACGCACACCACACGCACGCACCTGCCCAGTCACGCACAGCCCCAGTCGCCTGGTGCGTGTCCCTTCCCTGCGTCTTGCGTGCGCCTTCCCACACCTGGCGGCCCTGGCAGAGCAGGAGCCAGGACCCAGCCTAAAGGAAAAAAAGGAGTAGCACGAGCGCCCCGCAGCCCCGACAGGCCTAGACCGGCTGCCGCCCTATTGCTGCTGAGGCAAATCGACTGCCCTGTGGACGCGACAGGGCATCTCATTCGCCAGGCCGTCGCATTGCTCCCGTGTCTCCCGCAAACCCCGTCAATTTCCAGCACCCCTCTCAGCAGGTCCGCCTGTCTCTTACCCTTCTAAGCCGCCTGTTTTTGCGCCGCCGGGCGCTATTTTGGTACTGTGGGTGAGGACCTCAGTCGCCCCCAATCCCCCTGACGCCCAAGCCGCCATTTGCGCGCCACCCTGGTCGGGTACGAGACACGGGTTAAAGCAGCCAGAGTTCTGGGCCGGGTCACTATGTTGGGGTGCAGCGCACTGCAGTTCAGCTTTAATTCAGTGCTGAGCTTGCCTTAAAATGTACGGTGCAGGCGGTGGTGCTTTTGCAGATCTTGGCCTCGATTTGACAGCGGACGAGGGACGGGCTGTCCGATGGTTGCCGTGGAAAAGTTGGCGATGTTGGTTTCCTGGAATGGTACTGTATGTAGGTACAGTGCGCACCTACATTGGACTACGTACGCACCTACGCACTCGCCGCTCTTGGCTGCTGCAGCGCTGCTGGCCGCTGCATGCTGCGTAACCCATGAGCCCATTTATTGGTGGGTGGGTATTCGGTGAGTTCGTTCACTCGACGACGATGATGACTGCTGCAGGCAATGCAAGTAAACACCGAAATCCCCAACCAACAAATGCAGAGGGTTGTTCCAATTGTTTTGGTCATGAGCCATTTCTCTCTCTGGGATTCGCACGTTGCTAGCCGAGTGGCTTTTTTCTGCGACATTCCGTCTACTTTCGTGCCTTGCCGCCGTCATTGCAGCCGCTGGGCACAACATCATGCAGACATCCGGTTGATCTAGCTTGAAGCGCGCCTCTGGACAGGATGTGGGAAACAGACTCAACAGGCACGCCGCATCCCGTCGATTCCAGGGATGTTGCATTCACTCTCGCAGCCAAGCGCGGAGACGTTGAGACCTCCGCGTCGTATGCCTAATGCACGGCCGGCACTGGGCCGCTTTGATAGATTTCAGGGTCCTGTTCGTTTGGGGGACGATCGTGTGGCCGCCATTCAGAAATCACTTGCCAGCGGGGCAACAAGGCTCGTTCCTCCATCCAGCGGCCGTTTTAGATGGCCAGTTGTTATTTCTTGTTTTCCTAGTTGCTGCATTCCCCGACGCTCCAACATGACCAGGACCCACGTTGTGCAAGCATAGACCATGTTTGTTTTGCCACACGGGCTATTGCATCACCCCGACCCTGCGTTTTGCAGGCTGCGACGGTGGGGAGGTACCACCAAGCAAGTACCAAGCACCGTACTGGTAGTGCACGTGACAAACTCGGTGCCAAGCCTTCCGACGTCCGTCGTGAGCCGCCCAGCCTCGTCATCATGAGCCTCTGAGCTGCCTCTTCCTACGTCAGGTGCCTAATTCGACGTCCGCCCCCGACATCGCATCGCCCATCTCCCAGCAATCTCTCGACCATCCGAAATACTGTGCCTCCGACGAACAACCCGATATTCATTACCATACACGACAACATGGAGGAGGAGCGTCTCTGGAAGTTCGGCCGGCCCGAGTGGCTTAGCAGCATCTGGGCTCGCAATGCTGGCGTCTACGGCGCGGGAGCTCTGGTAAGTCGCGTATTCTGCCTGGAGCGCCTAGCGGTCGTCGTTACCAGCTACTCCTTTGCTTTGCAATCGACATGCTGGCCACCGCGGCACTGAGCGCATTCCCTCGTCTTCGGCGCAACCAGCTAACCCGGTTCCTCCGCGCAGTTCTCCATCGCATTCTACGTCATGCTCGACTCTGCCGTCTGGTCCAAATCTCCCAATAACGGATCCGATGTTCATGTGAAGTTTGTTGACTGGCTGCCTTTTATTTTCTCCAGCCTGGGCATGCTCATCATCAACTCGGTCGAGAAGCAGCGCCTCAGCGCCGACTCGTTCAGCTACAGTGGATCCGGCGTGGCGTGGAAGGCCCGCGTGGTGCTGTTCCTCGGCTTCGCTGCCCTTGCTGGCGGCATGGCTGGAGGTGTCACTGTCTTTGTCCTCAAATTTATAGTCCCAGATGTGACCATGCCCGCCTTGAGCATGGGTATTGAGAATGTCGTGAGCAATGCCTTGGTTGGCTTGAGGTGAGTTCAACCTCGATTTCTTCTACATATGAAGAAAATTTGCTAACACCTTCCAGCTCTGTCGTTCTTTGGGTTAGCCAGAACATGGAGGACGAGTACGCTTACAATCTCTCCTTGTAGATCCTAACTAAGATCACCAGGGATTGAGATGGATAGCAGGATGGCTCCAAATTCTGGCCACACCAATGTGACCAGAATCCATTCCAATGTGGCTGTTGCGTGTACAATAGTGGCAGACAATCATAGGTGCAGGGCGTTGGATGAGCTGCTGAAACCAGAACCCTGGGTCATGTAGAAATGACAATCAGAACCTAGTCTTGCGAGCCTCGACATGGAGGCCGGATTGTTCCACGAGCTGTCATTGGGGCCCATGGGTTTCTGAAGTGTGATTTTGTGATTTAGCGTTATTGGTAGGCAAATGTATTTGCACTTGCAGATTTACCGTCAATGTCACCAGTGAATATGGAATGCGACAGACTAAACAAAGAAGCACTACCATCCGATGCCGAGTAAATAAGATCAGGAACGTAAGGATTCAATATTTGAAGACAACACTTGAGAAACAAAACAAGGGAATTAGAGGGAATTAGAAGGAATTGCGCCTCGATTTCAGACACAGCCGCAAGTGTAAGTGTGGCAATGTTACGTCTATCATGTCATCCTAGGCCAACGCCCAGCGCCTAACGTCACACACTGAGTAGTCCCCTGTCGCATCCCCACCAAAGTCAACACAACCCACATCAACTCTACTCATCACAACCACCATCCTCAGATTCACCACACAACAACCCTATAAACTCCCTCTCTTCCATTACTCTCTCAGATAAAAATTAAACAATGGCCGAACGCTCCCGTACAACCACCAACGGTGGCATCTCGCGCAGTCGCAATGGCAATGGCACCTCGGCCAGCGTCCGTCGCAACCTCTTCCAAAGCCAGTTGACCCGGCGACCTACCGCCAGCTCGTCCACCTCGGCCGAGACGCTGCACCTCGACGTCGACGTGCTTTCCGACACGTCCGAAATTGTCGTTCGTGACAAGCACGGCGAGATTGAGCTCGGCGATCCGCCCACCCCGGTGCTCGAGGATGAGGACGAGGTGCCGCTGGATCATCGCCAGGAGAGTGAGAGTAAGCGCTTCCCCTCGCGTCTATATACGTGTGTGCCAGGTTGAGACAAGAAAGGCTTACTATTTCAATAGAGGAGAGACAACGCTTGGCTGAAGCGGTGAAGCACCATCAGATTAACCAAAGCACTGTGCCAGAGCAGCCTGAAGGTATGTCCTCGCATCCTCGCACGAGTTACCAAACATGAATCACTAAGATGCAATTACAGAGCTTCTTGAAGCTGTCAGAGCAAGTCTCCGAGCCAAAGTCGCAGCCCTCGCCGAGGACAACTGGATGTTCGAACCAGAAGAACAGCCCCGTGGTTAACCATGCCTTTGTGCCGATTCAACGCCTGCTGTCTATATTTTTCTCTCTCAGGCCCCTATGATACAAACTCCGACCAACAGATGATCACGTTAATCTAGTCCCTCTGGCGCCGGGGCATCGATACCCCGCGCAGCCGGTCTTCGCTGCTGCTGCTGCTGAGGCGCCCCGCCGCCTCCGCCAAACATTCCGCTCATCATGTCCATCAAGGGATTGCTCTTGCGGGGTTGGGCAATTCCAAAGTACATCTCGCCAATCATCTGGAGCGCATCCGCCCACGACTCAGCTTCATTGATCTGCGTCGCGTACTTGGAGATGAGGCCCTTGTACAGCTCAGGCGCTGCTCGCTGGACGGCCAAGAGCAGGAAGCCGAGGAAGTTGAGGAGCGGGAGACTAGGGAAAATGCGGATGTCGCCGCTGGTGCCCGAGACGTCCTGGACGCCCAGATTGGGGCTGTCGGTACTCAGCGTGCTAGTGAAGAGGCGGTAGCAAGTATTGGCGGCGCGGACGTTGCCGATGAGCAGGTAGGGCAGTACAGCTCGGCTGGCGAACAGGCCAGCCTGGTGCGGTTCGCCCTCTTTGTACCACTTGTATTCCATCTTGGTCAGAACCTCGGGAGAGTCCTTAGTTCCCAATATCAAGTGCTTCTCAGCCTCGTATGTGTCGTGCTCTTCGGCGTAAAGTGATCCTGCAACGTGGTGCAACTCCGGGTCACCAGCGGGGAACTCACCAAACTTGGCGGACCATCTATCCCAAATCCTAGTCAGCACAGCGCTCACTCTAAAACCCTTTCCCTCTGTAGGATAGCACTCACCCCATCATCTCCCCAATAAACTTCTTGCGCGTAGGCTCTTCGGCGTCAAACAAGCGCAGGCACGTCAGCAGCCGGCCTTTGGCGGTGGCGTCTGGCTTGAGCTCGGCCTGGCGGTAGATGTCAACGAGCATGATGCAGAGGTCGCCACCACTGCCACCCTGTCCGGCGCGGAGCAGCGACTGGGAGACGCTGCCTAGGATATCGATGGCGGCGGGCCAGTTGGAGGTCTTGATGTAGCGGGAGGCGGCGACTCGGGTCTGCTGCTGGGCTTCATAGTAGTCGCCCTCCTCGATCTTGCTCTGCAGCCGAGCGACGATGCGGTCGACCTTGCTGGCCATGATGGGCGACTCGGGGGGTCGGTAGGTGAATCGAGCGGTATAGGTATAGGTGCTTGGGAGAGAGATACAAAGAAAGGTGGGGAGCAGCCGTAGAGCGTATCGAGGGTGAGAATCGCAATGGTGAGTTGGAGCTTGCTGCAAGAGGTGAGTGTTGCTTGGAGGGGTTGGCCTTGCCAGTTCCACCGAGTTCCCAAGCTCGGGATTTACCCCACCCAATCGTGGCTGGGCCGCCCCACACTCGTGGCTCACCCTTATGTATCTTGATTCACCACCATATTTCAACTCGTACGGCAATCCGTAACAGCCTGAGTGGTTTAACGGTAAAATGCGGGCTTCCCATGCCCGTGCTCCGGGTTCGACTCCCGGCTCTGGCAATACTTTATTCCGACATTCCGGATCTTTTTTTAATATTTTTACAGGTCTCCGTCGCTGAAAATGATGGATTTCATGATGAGGTGTCGTCGAAGACTGAGGAAGAGAGTTGTGGCGGCCCGCAGTGGGGCTGGGCCGTAGTGGGGCTGTGGCGGTCATGGGCCTGTGGCGGCAATGGGCCTGTGGCGGTCATGAGGCTGCGACTGTGATGAGGCTGTGACGGTGGTGGGGCGTCTCTGATCTGGTAGTAACCGCCGTGGTTCATCACTTCCTTCCACATAAATTGCGCTGACACATTCTAAATCCTGCGAATGGCAAACAGCCTTTCAATAAATTACTTGTCAAGCTTCAGCTATTCCTCTGCTTCACAATACTGAAATGGTCTCTCGATTCACCAAGGTTAACTGCATCAGCCACGGTTCTGGGATCTTGATTCATAAACGCTTGCTACTTGGACTACATCGTCTGCTATACATTTCATAACCATCCTGCATCATCCCTCCCACATAAACTCCTGCTTTACCCGAGGAATCAACGGCCGTAGAGCCATTCCGTAATCTCCTCCGTTCGGTGTCCTCAGCAGCGTGTGGATATGGAACTTGGCAGGCTCCTTGTTCGCCAAGAAGACGCCCGAGTGATGGTCAAACTCGATGATGACCACGGGGCTCTGGATGCGGTAGTAGAATGCATCCTCGTCGCCGAACCCACCGATCCAGCACCAGTACGTCTCGTGGAACCAGCTGCGGATCTGGTCCAGACGCAGCTGGAGGGCCTTCTCGGGAAGATAGAGGAGGAATTCCTTGCAGATACCAAGGATCAGATCTTGCTGAGAGGGGGTCATCTCGGATACGAGGACGCCCTCGTAGGGAACGATCCTGTTGTCACGGTAGGCGCCGCAGACGTGGCGCTGGTCGTCGTGGTTCCAGCGACCCCAGGGCATGGCGGGGTCCTTCATGAGCTTGTAGATTTGGGACTTTGCTTGCTTCTCGGCTGGGAGATCCTGCATGAGTTGGAGACCAAGTGCCTCTTCTCTGTGGAGGATACGCGTGCCCTTATAGGGGCCATCGTCAATCAAATTGGGCTCAGCGCCGGTGAACCAGGGTGAGATGACAATCTGTGATTTGTAGAGGAGGATGTTGAGGCAGAGGTGGTGGCCGTAGAAGGAGAAGCCCCAAGGCGTCTCGGTTGAAGGCTCGCCAAAAAGAACGAAGTTGTATGAGTGCTCGTTCATGATGCTGGGGACTTTGCAGAGCTCGCCAAGGAAGCCATTGACGCGCATGGCCCCGAGAGCCTTCTGGTAGCCCTCGGGGGAGAGGGTCAATTCCAGGACCTTGAAGACGGCAGCTCTCTGCACATCGCTGATCTCCTCGAGGCGAATACCCTTGTCACTCAGGAGAAACTCGGGGTTAGACCAGGTGCGCCATTCGGGTGAGTCGATATGGTAGCAAGTCTTTTCGCGTTGTCCGTGATCGAGGAGCTTAAGAAGAGCCTCGGTGGCCTGGACGATGGTCGCGGTGGGGACACCGTCATCGTGTAAGTCAAAGAGATCAGGTCGTACCTTGCCTGTGGAAGAGTGTTAGTCGGGCCCAAGACTTTTTCGCACTTATACGAAGGGGTGGACATGCCGTCATTGGTGATGCCCTTGTAGGGCTCCTTGAGAAGGTCTCGCCAGTGGAGGAAAAGGCCGTGAAGCCACGGGGGCTGACCACCCTCGACGAATTCTTTGGCATATTGGTAAGGATCCTGTTTCGCCATGGTGGTGAAGCGAGGGAGGCTGAGGTCGGGGAGGTGCTGGCGGAACGCGCTGGGCGCAGCGTCGGAGGACTGAGATGCCATGGCTG
Source organism: Cylindrodendrum hubeiense (assembly GCA_014621425.1). Classification (NCBI taxonomy): domain Eukaryota; kingdom Fungi; phylum Ascomycota; class Sordariomycetes; order Hypocreales; family Nectriaceae; genus Cylindrodendrum; species Cylindrodendrum hubeiense. The sequence goes on from JAANBB010000132.1 coordinate 31,336, forward strand.
CTAGATTGCTTGTTGCTGTTGTCCGTGATGGTATTGCAATTTAAACAGAAAACAGTGGGCTTGGAATCCAAGCTCGAGCTCAATTGAACAGGAGATAAATGCGGAAAGAAATGCGGGAAGAAAGAGATGAGATTTATCTGAGGCGTCGACGTCGCGTCGCACAAGCACCAGGCGCTCGTCGGCGTTGGATCCGATGGTGATGGTACGATGTCAGGGAGTACGTAGCTCGTAAGTCGCGCCTGATGATCCGGCTCAAACCCCAGAAAATGCAGCAGACTTGACAGAAGTAGCAATATGCAAGACTGAGGGTCGTCTGGGCGCAAAAATACTTCCCGATTGAGGCCGTTGAAAGCCGTATTTCCTCCCCAGTTGCCGAACCTCATCGCCGGGGTTGGCTCGCAGGCAAGACACTAAGCGTCCCCCGCACTCCGCCCCGCTTCCCGCTGGCGTCGGCTTCATCTCCGCCGAAGCCGGGCGGTCGGATTACGCAGCACCTAACGCAGCACCTACTGGTGTGCACCACCAGTTTGGCGCCTTATCCCCGTTGCATTTGCGCCGGAATTCCCGTCTTCTCCAACATCTCCAGCTTCCGGCTTCCCAGGACCTGGTCTAGACGCTACCCCACGAGACCCTTCTTCCGAAGACCGGCCTTCAACTTGCCCCTCCGCCGACGTCACGGGTTTCACCTCTTCTGTCGCGACTCAAACTTCCCAACACGGACTAGACTCAGGCCTTTATCCGGCATTGAAGGAAGCGAGCTCGGGTTCTTCTCGCATACCAAGGCAGCTTCATCCTTTGCGCCTTTCTTCCCATCGTCACTTACACTCTGCATCCAAGTCTGTAGACCCTCCAGCTCTTCCACCATGGCTTCAGCAACCCTTCAGCGTAGGTCTAGATCCATTCACCCGTCCTGACAACATCCCGCGGCTGCGTTGTTGAATTCCATCCGCTTGACTCTCACCCAGTGGACTAATCCTTGCCAACAGGTCTCGTGCGCTTTGTGCCCAAATCCAACCCCTCCAAGATCCTCATCGGCCAGCCTGCAGACAAGGATGTCGATGTTGGCGCTGCCGTGCGCAAGGGCCTCGAAGTCGCCGTGAACGTCTTCTCGGGCTCCTCCGTTCTGTCTCCCGGCAATGACACTGGCTCGACTGAGACTATTGGCCGCGTTCTCTCGCCTCTGGCTCAAAATGAGGTTGGCACCATTCGATGTATCGGCCTGAATGTAAGTGCTATCCAGCGGCAGTCTACCAATTACAATTTGTTCTGCGAAATAAAGTGCTTACGCGGTCCCTTCTAGTATAAGCAACATGCTATTGAGGTCAAGATGGACATCCCGACCATTCCCACAGTCTTCATGTAAGCAGTCTGTTGAATGAGTGATCGGAATTATCGCTGACGCTCCCTTCAGGAAGCCAAACACTGCTCTCGGCGACCCCTGGCCCGCCCCTACGGTCCTACCTAAGCTCACCCAGATCGACGACTGCGGCGACTACGAGTCCGAGCTGGCGGTTGTTATCGGCAAGACTGCCAAGAACGTCAGCGAGGCTGATGCACTGGACTATGTTCTGGGATACACCGCTTGCAACGACGTCTCAAGTCGTACTTCTCAGCTTAACCAGTCTCAGTGGTCATTCTCCAAGGGTTTCGATGGAGCGTGCCCCATTGGTATGTGCCATTCCCAAAGTCTTGATATAGCTCTCTCCGAGGACACTATCTAATTCCGCCCGACTAGGTCCGACTATCGCTCTCAAGTCTCTAATCCCCGACCCTTCGAAGCTGTGGATGAGGGGCCTCAAAAACGGCAACGTCCTTCAAGACTGCGGTATTGAGTAAGCGCGCTGCCCCATGCCTAGTCCACGAGCTGTCTCTAACTCTCCAATTATAGTGACTTAATCTTCAGCATCCCCAGGCTTGTCAGCTTTCTGTCTCAGAGTACTACTCTGCCTGCCGGAACCGTCATCATCACAGGAACCCCTGCCGGTGTAGGATTGGGCCGAAAACCTAAGGAGACGCTTCGCGACGGCGATGAGTTTGCAGTGGAGATTTTGCCCCATATTGGAACTCTCGTCAATGTGTTTGAAAACGAAAAGTAGAAGTAATCGATGTGTTTTGGGCAGAGAAGCTAGATACATAAATCTCACAATTTACATTTACAAATACGCATACAACATCACTGTCCGAACGTAAAACTACCAGTGATGTGTTTATTATGTTGATGATATTTATCCTCGTCTATCTCCAAGAGGGACTTCGTGAAATGGGGCACGTTAGGCCGTGCCTGGGGTTTGTGTTGATGTTTCATTGACGTATCCCTATCCTAACGCATTATGTGCTATCAACTCCTTATGGCGAATCTTTCGCTGCATTGCGTCATGAAGGACATCGCTTCTTCGTGAGGTGAGATCAATCGGCCAGCCTTGTTTGAAACGACACCCAGATAATGTTCATCTTTAATATTTAAATTTTTGCCAGCTCAAATAATTCTGCAATTAACCTAGCAGCTTGGGAACCTCCTCAACCAAGTAATCCACAATCGCATCGGGTCCCTTCTCAACCTGCAGTCCCGTGGGGATGGCGTGTGTCTTAATATCCGGCACGACCGATCGCGCTGTCGTAAAGATGGTGTTGGCCTCCTCGGGCGTCCACATGGAAGCGCAGAACTATGTCGTTTTAGTTAAGGAATATACCATGCTTTTCCACCTGGAAGAACTTACAATGACGTTGGGCTTGTGCTTGGTGACCTTAGGAAGAACCTCGCCGATGTCTGCAGTCAATTGGTATCAGCGCATTGCGCGGCGAGGAAGTAAGGAGGGTTTGCGACTCACTCTCACAGTTATCGACGTACTCGATGTCGTATCGGTCCTTGAGGGCTTCCATCATTCGGCCGATCAGCTTCTTCGCCCGCTCGGGGGCGGTGTTGACGGTAACGAGTCTCCAGGGGCCGCTTCGAACAGACATGATGGGCGATGTGATGAGGTGATTGACTAAACTTCCAATGATTGAGTGGTATGAATGAAGCAAAAGGTCAATTGCCGCTGGATCTTTTGGGGTTTGTAGTCCTGCGAACCTCGGCCTGCGCAAGACATCCCCCCACCGCGACTACGTCAATCGGGAATGCGGGGGAATAGTGGCCGGCTCCATCTCCGGAATTCCCGCAACATCTCCACCACGTCCCGGCTTCGGAGACGCTGGATCTTGATCAAGTGGGGCACGATGATGGGGCAGTTCGGATATCCCGGGCCCCGGCGGTTTGGAATTGGCAAATCGGATGCTGTTTACCCGTGGGGATGGGGATGAGTGGCACGCGGTGACGCCTCGGGTCCCTCAGACTTGGTATTAATTCATATGGGTAGCAGACCAGTCCCCGTGGTAGGAATTAAACAGGAGCGATTCATGTCATGCATGGACATACTAGGTAGTTTGTTGGAGAAGGCTGCCTCTAACTAATGGCGACACAAAATTGGCCAGGTCTGAATTTGAAGTTCCAGAACTCTAGAAACCACAGCAGTCCAATCGTAGTTGCCATATGGGCAAAGTAAAAATGAAGAGATGGACCGTCCATCTCTCCATTCAACGGCGTCTTTCCAAGCAGCACTGCCCAAGTCCGACGTCATCCCGTAAACAACACAACTCAACTCCCATTCACCATCACCAGGGTTATCAACATCCGTCTCCTCACCCTCTTCGGTGCACATTGGCCAGGTTGGTGCTCACGAGAGGCTACATCTTGTGGATAGAAATGCACAAGCGGCGGTTTTATCTCCGGGGCTCCTTTAAACGACTTGGCTGTGGCGAGGCATACGACGTGTTGAGAGAGCAACCTACCGTACCCCAACATCCGCACGCGACTCATCTTTCTCGCATTCGTGACGACTCGTAGCTATCCTAGTGTGGGTACAAAAGTAACAAGATATGACTCTCTCACTTGTCGTTCCTGTACCATCAATCAGCCTGAGTTGCTAGAAAAGGTTATTGGAAGAAGGCAGCTGGGATGCACCAATGGCCTCAAGTCTTGGCTAAAATATCTCCTCATAAACTGGACATTATTGACCGAAGCCACACGTTTTGGGCCAGGAGCTGTCTTTCTGGTGCGTAGTATCCATGGACGGTATCCATGGACAGTATTTGTTCTAGAATGCCTGAAAATAATATTCGTGTCCTCAATAGCAATCATGAGCCAGGTATCTTAATTCTTATCGAACTATGCAATCCGGATGCAATAGATTTCTTAACGTTACAGATGTCGCAACAAGCTAGGACCAAATCATGGTTTCTGTGAGGCTGGCTGTCGTCAATGATCTCAACCTCGGCTTCGATGACAGTGAAAGTCCGAACTGTAGGATCCAGATATTTCACCCTCAACCAATTATTTCAGCGGCCTCAAAGAAACTGAAAGCAGGCTCACAATACTGTAACCAAAAACCGCTTATTTAGAAAGTGGTTTCAACCCGTTGAGTCGCGTTCGTCAGGCGATGACACACAGGGACGTGCCATGGCCAATGTTGGGAATCACTTGAGGCGCATCTTCTGGTTCACTCTTTATAGTCGATATCATGGGCGCAAGGGCGGAATCAACGGTAAGAACCCTGCTTACGATTGTTGTACCGTCTCCATACTGAACTTAACCTGCCCAACGTCTAGAGTAACATCAGAGACGTTTCCGGTCTTGTTCTTGGAATTGGCGGAGGTGCGTAAATAGATACATGGGCCTTGGCTTGCCAAATTTCTGAGACTTTTGGAAGAATGCTATGGAAGGTAAAGTTGCCGTTTTGAATAACAGCACGAGTTTCAGAAAGAGAATGACCGCCTAGTGTGTGGGCTTTCTTGTGGGTGGCTATTGTAGAGATAGAGGAGCGCAGCACACCGCCCCAAGACCTCCTAGGCTACATTGGGTGACCTTGATCCTAGTCGGCGTGTACCCAGATTGAATGAATGAGCCTTTTGAGGAAAATTCCGCCATTAATAAGATGGCGGCTGCGGAGAGTGACGGGTCCATGATAAGAAATGGTGTGGCCAGCCCGAAGAAGCGGAATTCGGCATAGGCAATTATATCCTAACTACACAGATAAAAACTAAGCCAACCTAAATAGAATAAGAAACCCTAATAGCAAAGATACATTTATTTCAGTTGTTAGTACTCCGTATTTGGCACTTCCTTATCTTGATCAGAATTTGGAACATGTGACTGTACAGGGTAGGGGGCATGAGTTGAGAGGTTTGGACGCCGGGAATACTTTTGGTATATTAAGTTTCGGCGCAAGCCATGACTTAGAATCCGACGGTAAACAGTGATGCCGGCGGTTGACTTCACCGTCGGTCGACTTCACCGTCGGTAGCCTTCCGATCCAGCGATGCCGATTGGCCCGTGGCGGATCTAAACATCCAGGGCTGCGGAGGAGGAATGGGGCTGCTGGGGCTGTTGGGGCTATTGAGGCTAGCGACCGCCACCAGCATGTGCTCGTGCCAGGGAAACTACTGTTGTCCGCTGCGTGATTGGAGATGTTCCCCCAATTGTCAGTCTCGGCTTTCTATCTCTCTGCATCCAACTCGGCGTTGGGATGGTGGGGATATCTGCGTTTGCCGTGTAACCGACGACATTCCACTGCGAGCTGCAGCCAGCTCCCCACAGCCCCAAGCTTACCCCGGACCCAGTCACTAGGACACGGCGTCTCTAGTGTGGGGAACCCTGTCGCGATACTCCCTACACAAGGTTCCTTCTATCATATAAGACAGTCCTCGGCGCCGGGATGAGAGAAACGATGTCTCCTTGAGTCACCATCCTTCCACAAGTCTTCCGCTGTTACCTCCAGTCCAACATGGCAAGACACCAAGATCCCACTGCAACGGAGGACATCTCTTCGGTTGTCCAGCGACGAGCTCCAGGAACCGAACTGCTTTTCGACAATGGCAACGCCAGCAAGGCCGCAGCTGGCCTCCAGTTCATTCCGCAGGGCGACACACACATCCTACTTGTTCCCCAGCCCTCCCTCTCAGACCCGAACGATCCGCTCCGGTGGTCCCCAGCCAAGAAATGGGGCACATATCTCAACGGTGTCGCCTATGCCTTCATGGGGAGTGTGACGGGACCTATCATGGCTGCCGGCATGCTCCCGCTCGCTGAGACCTTTGGCGAGACCCTCCAGAAACTGACCTATGCCAACGGTGCTACCTTAATTTGCCAGGGAGTCGGCAATGTCTTTTGGATGTAAGTCTTCCTAATACGTGTATCTATCCTTCAACTCACATTGTTTCCGTGTTCAGGCCTCTGGCTCTCAAGTTTGGACGCCGACCTGTCTACATGCTTTCCAACATTCTCATGGGCATTGCTTGTGTCTGGCTCGGACTTGCATCCAATGGCACCTATACTTCATTCATCATCGGTCGAGCGTTTCTCGGCTTGTTTGAAGCACCTATTGAATCTATCGTCCCTACCACAATCACCGACATGTTCTTCCTACACAACCGCGGCGAGAAGGTCTCCTTCTATGGACTCTCAATCCTTGGTGGCAACGAGCTTGGTCCATTGGTATGAGATACCCTCGACCTTCGCCCAATATCCAGACTTCTAATAGTGCCGTGATACAGTTTTCGGCCCTCATCATCCAGCGTTACGGAATGGACTGGGCATTCTACATTGTGACCATGTTCATTTGCCTCAGCTGCATCTCCATGTTCTTCTTCATGCCAGAAACCAAGTACACTGGGCCTCGACCTCAGTCATACCCGATCGCAGCCGGAATGGATACTGATGAAAAGGCGGATGTGGAGCGAATTGAGAATCTAGGTGGCAACACCAACAAGGAAGCGTGCAGTGAAAGCATCGAGAGTGCTCCCCAGGGTCCTCCCAAGCGAGGCTTTCTCCGCGGTCTTGCCTTGTGGGAAAAGCCAGATCCCAATGTGAGTCTGAAGAGCGCGTTTTTGCGGCCCTTCGTCCTCATTACGTATCCTACTGTGCTCTGGGCATGCCTCGTCTACGGGGCCTCCCTTGGATGGAACGTAATTCTCGGTGCGACAGTCGCCCAGTTGTTTGCGGGACAGTATGGCTTCGACTCTCAGTCTCAGGGTCTCGTCTTCCTATCGCCATTCGTGGGTTCGCTGGTTGGGTCATGGCTCTGTGGATCGCTTTCCGACTCTATTGCCAACTACTTCACCAAGAAGAACGAAGGTATCCGAGAGCCCGAGATGCGACTCCCTGTATGCGTGCTCGCCACTATTTTGACGTTCCTGGGCGCGCTCATGTCGGGCTTGACGTATCATTACAATACGCACTGGGCTGGCCCCGTAGTTGGCTACGGAGTTCTGAGTGCTGGCGCACAGATGGGGGTTTCTCTGTCTATGAGCTATGCGCTGGATTGTCATCGAGAGGTATGTTCCAGGATCTGATTGATATTCGTTGAGCTCTGTACTGACATTTTGATAGCTCTCTGTAGAGCTTATGGTGACAGTGGCGTCACTGAAGTCCTTCATGGCGTGGGTTTGGACGTGGGTGATCAATGACTGGATTGACGCCAACGGGATGCTCACTGTCTTCATGGCGATTGCCAGCATCAACGTCGCCATTCACTTAACGACATTCATCCTCTATTTCCGCGGGAAGAGCATCCGAATTTGGATTGCAGAGACGGACATGTTAGCACGAAGTGGATTGAAATGAGTTATCTGGTTGAAATTGCGGAGGAAATTGTATGCAGATTGACTGAGACGTTGATACCTAGGTTGGATCTATGTTAGGCCAATCCCTCATCACCAAGGAAGAACAATTGAGAGCTATTTAACCTCAATGTTCTAGCGCATGATCCTTATACTCTGCGTCCAGTTTAACTACAGGCATAATATTTGATTCTAGTATTTCTCGCAACTCAAGCGTATCACCATTTTGAGATATTTGCGTCATCATCTGCTATTCTTGCCGCCCTTGACAAACATTAGTGATCGATTAATTTTTATTTTAATCAACGTATCCAACACAGTTTAAATAACTGTCTGCCAGTGAATCTTATTTTAGAATATGATGAATGGAGCTATCGATGCCACCCAGCTATCTCGTACAATCATGTACAAGGTCTTCTACACGAAAATACATTGACAAATACATATCTATGTGCCAAACTAGACCCCTGGCTCTGATATACTAAACTCTAAACACGAGCCCATATCCCTCGTTATAATACTGACACAGTTATGGATTCCCAGCATCTGACCAAGCGGTCCAGTCCTCAAAATTGAGAAAGTTGAAAACAAGGTTTGTATCTACTAAGCTTGCGAATGGATCACCCTCATATAGATCGAAATCGACCCCTGAACCATCTCCTGGCGGGTCTTGGGGAGCATTGGCAAGGTAACTTAGTAACGCGGCGTCATTGTATATGTCGGTGCTAGAGTCATGTTCCTGTTGGCCGCCTCGGTCGCGGTGTGACCTGGCGATGGCCAACACCTCTTTTATGATCTCAGTGCATCGACGGGCCACTGCAAGTCGCTTCATAGAAGAAAATATTTCAAGGCTCTTTTCAATGTCTTGTATGATGCTCTCTGCCGTTAGTGGACTGATGTTTGACAAGATGACGTATAGGAGCACCATGGATGCATCAAGCACATATGTGCAATTGTACCACCTGATTGTGATTAATCAACCTATTTAGCGATCTATCCATAAAACAGGGACCGAGATCAGACGAACCAAGTGCGGAAGTACGGGCGATACAGATAAGTCGTATGCACAAATCGGATGGTCTCGCTTGCAGCCTCAACGCAAGATTGTGTATGCATGGCGAATTGCTCTCGATGTGACTCAGCTGTAGCTGATATTAAAAATGGTCTGTGCAAAAGAATTCTTGCATTTAAAAACCCTTGGATTTGTTAGCACCGTCGCCACGATCTTTCGGATGGACTACTGACGCAGCTTCAGCACAATCTTCTGCTTCGTTATTAGCTCCGCCTCATCTAATGAAGATTTTTCTAAATTCAGTGGAGTTTTCAATTGAGCTTTCCAACTCGAGAGGCGTTCGTCCAGAGAAAATGTCCTATTGGATCTTTGGAGCAATGTTGCCGCCTCATCAGGTCGGCAAGCGTTTGCCGATATTTCCACCAAGATCTCTGCTAGTTCAACCATGCAGTTAATGAGATAAAGTGACGGCCCGGATGAAGTCTACAATTTTAATTAGTGTACCTCTTTAAACCGAGAACAAGTCGCTTACCGATGTTCGTGGCAAGGGAATGCGGTAGTGGAGGGGCTCTCGCAGAAATGACTGCCGACTAGTAGATGAACACATTTCACTGTATATTAAAGTAAGCAACTTCCTAAAGAATTAATATGGCAACTTACATTTCATGCGAATAAAGGCCCCTGGAAATGTTAGTCTTCGTGAACTTCGATTTGACGTATAAAGTAACACACCACCAGAAACGGCTCTCCAGACTGGTCTCAGAATGAAGACTCGTAGGTATCCCGATTGCCAATGCCGTGCGAAGCGCCATTCCTGCATACATGTAGCAACTATGAGGCTTCAGAGCATTTTGACAAAACACAGACTGCGAAGTATTGAGTAACATGGCCATTTGGTTGGAGAGAGATATACAAACCATGAGAAAAAGAGTTTGAGCTGTCTCGAAGGAACTAGACTCAAATGTGTCTTCGAGGTGGAACTTTGCTCTTTCAAAGAATAATTGTGAAGCCCGGATTGGCAGGTAGGTGTTTGGGCTAATGGACTTTCCATCTTGACGGCATATTTCGTCGAGAAACCCAGCAGCGCCATCCCACATTACCAAGGCGGTTTCCCCCGCGGTTATTGCCCCGATGGCTAAAACAATGTTGAAGAGAGCGAGGAACCGAGTTCGTGCTCGTACTCGAGGGGTTGGTGCATCGGGAGGGATGGCCTCGCTCAGCCATACGTCCTTTTCACAGCGGGCGAGGAATAATGCCTGATCAAGGATCGGGTGAACGCAGTGCAGATTCAAGAAATAAAGGTGTGCACATTCTCGCTCGAGATCCGTCCCGATTGATGGCCTGGGCGCTAGGGGTGTCTGAACGGAGCCCTCTGCCGAAAGAGAGGCATACGAATGGCCACCATGGGGATGACGAGGGGTTTCAGATGGCTGGCCGACGCCTCTATTCTCCTGAGTCCCGGAGACCGAGTAATCAGAACTGTGCAGCAGGTTGACAACGGAATCGTCACCGGTTGCTTTTCCCTGTCCCTGATCTCCACTCCCGGGCGCTACTCTGCGTGATCTCTGTCCTTTTGCTCGGGACTGAAGCCGGGAGAGAAAGTAAAATGTCCCTGTATGACCATAGAACTCGGAACCTTCGGTGTGTTGGTTGATATCGCCAAGTCCTTCCGGTTCACGCTCTACGGATTGACGGGGCTCTGAACCCTGAGTTGCGGATGTCATCGGCGATAGTGGTACTGGAGCACCTTCCAGGCTGACTGGCGATGTTAACGGAGCTCTTCTCTCTCCTTCAGTCCTTGATGGCCGAGGAGCCAATCGTGTCTCTGAAACCGGAACTACATCTGTGGACCTGATCTGATGGTCAGTCACAAGCCTATATAATGTGTTGGGGCCACTTACCGCGCATTTTCAGTAGAAGTAGACCCTCGACGGTAGTCCACATATACAACGGGCGGTCGCTCTTTGAACGAGCACTCAAATGAGTGTTCTATATCATAGGTTAGTGGAATGCAAACAAGTAGTGGGGATATCTGCTGAACTCTGCGTGAGCGTGGAGCGGACTTACGAACGCAGCTGGAACATGGGAACTGCCCATCGCACTACCAAGAAGAGTCGCATTAGTTTTGTGACTCCAGTATGAGTGGGATATTGCACCTTGACTTTGCGAGTTCTACAAGAGTCGCAGGCAACGGCAGCTCGGGGGCGTCGCCTCCGCTTGAGGGCCCCAGAGGATGGCTCTCCCGAATTGGACGTTTCGAATGATCGCAGAGACATGGTTGGCTTTGAGAAAATAAGATATAGCTATTGCATGGGTGAAGGTATTCCCCATGTCGTGAGATTACGTGCGTGTCATGATGCTGTGGGGATGGATGAGGTGCAAATGCGGAGCGGGGCTGGATGCTTTGGTGGCAAGCTACGGAGTACAGCTTACGAGGGACGTGGCTGGTGTCCATGTTGTTCCATCAGAGGCTAAACGAAGGGCGCCTTGTACGGACTACGGGGAAATGGGACGAGATACTACGCGTAAGATATTACTCGACTGCAGAAGAGAATAGGTTCTGAGTTTTCTTCTATGAAGGAAATTGCCATGGTTTTTGTGAGGCGGTGCAATGCGTGTTCTCATGGCCAATTTCTATACAACGATCAATCGATCAGTCCGCCATCAAAACCGTCCAGGACTCCCCCGCATAGCACCTCGCAGCCTCGGCTCCAGCTCCAGCTCCGGCCTAGTCCCAAGGATGTGGTCATCTCATGACCAGCCTGGAATCCTGGGGCATGATATTTGTGTCAGAGGCACCTTCGCATCCAATTCCTTCAATGGATGCGCTGGGGAGTGAGGTTGCAAAAGACGAATCGGAATGCGAGTTTCGGAATACCCCAGCTTTTCCCCACGATCGCATCCCCAATTGCATCCCGAGCGGACCAATCGGAAGCCAAGCTTCGGAAACTCTGCCCATCTACTATGTACTGCTATGTACAACACCACGCTCGATGCGAATAGGGGCGCTGATGGATGAGGTCACAAGCCGGATAAGTGGACCTGGACATTCCAGAGTGTTTTGCAATGGCTTGATCTCCCAATTTACTTGCCGATGCTCCAGAGCGTGGGAGAGACGCACTTCCTCCGGCTTTCGGAAAGTGGGGACACCGACATTGGCCAACCTGGGGAAGCTCTAACAAGGAGACCAACTTGAACATCTCAAGATATATCATTAGAATAGACGTTGCTGAAGAAGAGTCTCCAACATTATCAACTCAATCTTTAGACATTGGCACCAAAGACCATTAGACATAAACACCGCCGAAAGACTTCGCCATGCCTGGCCTACTCGAGACCCCCTCTGCCAACGGAGCCAACACCAACACCACCATCCATGTTCCGGTGCTAATTGTCGGTGGTGGTCCTGCGGGACTGCTTTCAGCATATATGCTGTCCAAGCTTGGAGGTCAGTTTTGGAACTTCCATCCCTACTTTTGGCGCTTAAACTGACGAATTGACTGTATAGTGCAATCCCTCCTCATCGAAAAGTACCCCGAGCGACTCGCCGCCCCTAAAGCCCACGCCCTCTGCCCCAGAAGCCTGGAAATATGTCGCCAATTCGGCCTCGACACGATGGAAATGCGTCGGCAGGGATCGCCGCGCGACGACGCGTACTGGGTGAATTTCGTCACTAATCTCAGCGGCGAGCGAATTGGCGTGCTCCCCTATGAGCGGATGGACACCAAAGTCCTGGACGCTACACCTGAGGTACGAAACAATTGGACAATAGTGAAGGGGCATTGTGACTTACTTCGGCCAGATGATTCATAACATTCCCCAGCCAGGCTTCGAGCAGTTTGTTGCCGAGGAGCTGGAGAATGATTCGAATGTCCAGATTCGCAAAGGTGTTGCCTTTGTGACCTGTGAGCAGGTAAGCCAATAATTTTAATGGCGTCTATAATATAAGCTGACGATGGCGATCGCAGAAAAAAGACGAAGTGACCACAACCGTTGAAGAGCGTGCTACAAAGACCCGGTGGCAGATCAAATCTAGGCACGTCATTGCTTGTGATGGCGCAAAGAGTCAGGTTCGAAAAGACTTGGGTATTGAATGTGAAGGAGAGGATGGCTGTGAGTATTTGCCTCCGTGTGACATTGTGAGACGAAGTAAACTGACTTCCCATGGATAGATGAGACCATGATGACCATCCATTTCAACGCTGACCTGCGCCCCGTCGTCAAGGACCGGGTCGGCATGCTTCACTGGATCACGGATCCAGCTTGCTCAGGCTTCATCATCGCATATGATTTAGGAGGCAACCATGTGCTGATTAGCAACTTTGATGTAAGTCGTGACATCAACTTCTTGGGAGAGTACAACTAACTTAGAACCCAGTCGAATAAGCATCCCGCAGAGACTTGGGACCAGGACCTCTGTCGAACAACTCTCAAGGCTGCAATTGGCCAGGACATCCCGTTCAATGTCCTGAGTTACAGGCCGTGGCTCCTCAGCCGAAAAGTTGCAAAGCAATACCGCCAACGCAACATCTTCCTGTATGCCTCCCTTGAAACCCTGCGCTGCATCAACTAACACGGCCGTAACAGAGTCGGCGACGCTGCACACTCTTTCCCACCCACCGGTGGCCTCGGTCTCAACTCTGGCATCGCAGATGCCCACAACCTCGCATACAAGATCGCCGCTGTACACCAGGGCTGGGCGGGCGACTCGCTCCTCGACTCGTACGACGCGGACCGCCGACAGATTGCGCTCGTCAACTCTGCGCAGAGTGTCAAGAACGGCAAGAAGATCTTCTCGTTCCTTAAGGCGCTTGGAACTGCAGGGATTGATGACGTCGAAAAGGCCCGAGAGAACTTGCACAAGTCGATCCATGATCCCGCTAAGCAGGAGATGATTGCCCGTGAGGTCGAGGGCCAGAGAGAGCACTTTGACAATGTGAGTTTGTCTCATTTAACCCTCTGTATATGAATGAGCTAACAGTAAACCTACCAGCTTGAGATTCATATCGGATACGTGTACGGCGACAAAGAGACACCTCCAAACGCGTCTAACTTCACACCCAAGTTTGTGCCTGGTGCTCGCGTTCCCCACGCCTGGATCAAACCCCTCGACACCTCCATCTCCGACGAGATTCGCCCTCTAGATGTATCCTATGTCAAGGAGTTTACCGCAGGTGAGGTCGCGGCTAAACAGTACTCCACGCTGGACCTTTGTGGCATGGATGCCTTCACGCTGCTCGCTTCAAGCGCAGAGCCTTGGACACAGAAGTTCGAGGAGCTGCGGACTTCCCTGGAAAGTTACAACATCAAGGCCCAGCTCTGGGTAGCAGGCGTGGACTTTGAATTCAATGGTCCCGAGCAGAAGGCGCTGTTTGACAAAGACGGTGGTTTTGCGGCTGGAGGAGCGCTACTCGTGCGACCGGACCAGCATATTGTCCAGTGCCCTAGCACCGAGACCACTGTGGAGGAGTTGCAGTCACTCGTTCTGGGGCACTTGGGTCTGTAATAGAAATATTTTATTTTGTTGTAGTAAGAGATAGTCAATAGCGAATTTCCGAGGTTTTATGTCATCAACATATCTGATTCATTGAGTATTGTTATTCCCATAGAAAGAGCTGCCATCTGGGTAGAAAAGCATTATTTCACAAAATATGATACTTTCATACCTCGTTGCTGTGTTTAAGGGGGCTCATAGTATTGTGTGCCGAGTGGCAATGCTCTTTAGATTTCCTAATTGTTCAAGGACTATCGCTCATTCACACGTCCAACATAAGCAACTTTGCACCACGTACTCCAAAAATGCATTTCCCAATTAGATCGTATACACAACGCCGTCAGCCACAAGGACATCAATGCGACTGAGAAACAGAGAGGGCAGTTCGGACAGTGTGTATGTGAGATGGCCCACTCTCCTCACCTCACTTCCAATACTTGATCTCAGAATGTTTACCAATACTTGCTCTCTTTTTGCCACCAGCCCACTGCTCAGTGCAACCAGGCATTACTCGATGATCGCCTACCCTTCTCGTACAGCCACTTGTTGTTCAATCCAACACTCGTTCGCTTCCCTCCAGACGGGCTTGGTGAAGTAGGATCCGAGAATAGGTTGGCGGATGTGCTCCCGCTAAAGGGGCTACCAGACCCGATGGATGACCGCCGCCCGTTCCCAAAGCTATTAACACTCTTCTGGAACAGGGGGCTGCCAAGAGGCGAGCCAGTGCTTCCCTGCACAATAGGACTACCCCGGCCAGACAGAGGCGAGCTGTTGTAGCTTCCCCTGCTTCCTACAGATCCAGCTATCGAGGGTGTTCGCGAGTATCGGGGAGGGGTGCTGAATTTGGCATCGGGCGTGGGTGCCACCGAGGCGGGCGGGAGGCCGAGCAACTGGCGTTGGGCAGGAGTGAGAGCGATGTCGGAGAGGTCATCCTTTGGCCGAACGAGAGGGAGGCATGCGATGGTAATGTTGAAGAAGGGTACCAGCTGGAGAATGAACCAGGCCCAGCTCAGGTAGAACCTAACGGATTGGGGGAGACTAAAGACAGGTTAGCTTGGAGGTGAGATGTGATAATATGCGAAGTGCTCACGCTTGAGGTCCAACGTTGAGCTTAGCGAGGACCTGGGTAGACCAGAGGCCAAGGAGGGCGACGACGTTGTACGCTATTTGCCGGACATTCTTCTCTGAGAACGTGGTCGTATTGCGCCGCCGGGTGATCTCGTTGAGCTGCGGGTGTCGCCAGGTACCAGGGCTATCGGCAACGGGAGGGCCCTTGACCGGAGTAGACTTGACAGGAGTGGACATCTTGAAGAGTAGGCTTCGTTAAAGTGAGCCAAGGGGTCAAATTGCGCACGCGACAGTCGTGGTTGGCTGTGATTATGGGATGTGTAGGATCACCACGGTTCAGGTTCAGGTTGTCGAGGCGATGGGGGAATTCGACAGTAGCGGCGGTGTCCAACGTTGTCCGTGAAGTTCAAGTTGTACAAGTGTCACTTTGCTAAATCTGCTGCGGGTTAGTAGTCACTGGGGGAGGCCGAAGCCGTGGGGATGGCGGTTGCTCCCTTGGTCGTGGGATTTGTTGACGTTGATGTTGCTGGCCGGAGGTGAAGGAGAAGGCCCCAGCGACCTGGGGGAAAACACAACGGCAGGCCAAACGCTAATGCTTTGTGTTGCAGCGAGCGACCAGGCACGGGCCACTAACAAGCCACACCTCCAATGAGCTGAGGAACGCAGACATCTGGCTCTCGTCTGCATGCTGTCATTTGAACAACGCGATCTATGTTATTGATGTTATAGTTCGCTGGGTTAAACCGCTTATTGATTATATTGAACCAAAAGCTCGAAAACCCCGTGTTTATAAGGGAGTGACCCTTGAAGATGGAATCTCTGGAGGTCAGGTGAAGAACCAGAGGGAGACAAACTGAGCCACACCGATCACCGACGCGCAGCCACGGTTTATGAGCCACGACCCTCAGCCACAGGAAACCAGGGGCAGCCGAGTCCCCTAAACTTCAGCGCATCTTTGACGCGCCTCAGCACTAACTTCCCACGAGCCGCTTTCTGGTGGGCGAGGCTCGGGTGCGCAGCTGTGGCATCTTCCTCATCTCAGCTTTCACATTCGCGCCAAAACCCTGCTCTCGCTTCATCACAATCGGCATCGTCATCGCCATCCACAACAAGAATTCCCTCATCATCGATTCACTCCGTTCATCAATAGCTACTTGCCTAATCGACCAGTCTTCTTCGCGACATCGCCATGCGCCGTTAATCCTGACGCACGTCGCCCAGCCGAGTTTCTCCTCTCCCTCCCGCCCTCCATCGCCACGCAAACTCGCCCAAAACACCGCCCATCATGGCTGCGTCACCTAGCTCGGTCGGCGCAACGTCCGACATCGAGCCCCCTAGCTCCCCCGTCCAGGCCGAGAGCAAGTCCTTCCTGTCTCGTGCCGTGACCGAGGATGACGACACGCAGATGGCCGATGCGACGCCTGACCCCGTCGAGAAGCCGTCTCGGAGCAAGGGAAAGGGATCGCAGGGCAAGGACACAAGCAACCAGCAACAGATTGGCAAGATTCGGCACCTGAAGAAAGAGGATGGAGAGCCCCTTTGGCGAGAGGATATCCAATACGATTTCCTCAAGGCCGTCTTCGACAACGACATGGTCGTCTTCACCAACTCCTACGACGACAAGATGGAAAAGCAAACCTTTGCTGATCTCTACATCGATACCATGTCTCGCAGCACCAAGACCAGCAAGGTCCTCAGAGACAAGCTGTTGAGCGACAGAGAAGCTGCCAAGGGGATGGCCATGGTTTGTCTCTTGGTCAACATGGGCCGCATGAACACCACTCTCAACTGTGAGCAGACCCTCCCACGCCCGGCTATCTACGTTGCATACTAACTACCGCAGTCTTCCCTGAGATGCGAGCACAGCTCCGAACATACCACGCAATTCCTTCCCTCCAGGCCCACCAAGACGCGCATGCCTACAAGCAACTACAAGATGCGCCTCGTCTCAAGTCCATTCTCAAGGGCGGCGCCGAGGACCGCAACGAGCCCAATTCCCTAGACAAGATCAAGGGCGAGGATGTTCCGCGCACGAACCCCGTCAACCTCATCTTCGTCATGTGCAACACGGCCCAGAAGATTGCCGAGCTACATTTCCCCCGCCACCGCGAGTTCCACGACCTCATTATGAAGACCCAGTACACCAGCAAGTCTCGAGCTAATGCCTTCCTTTGGCTCATGTGGTTCTACCTCGAGTCCGACTTCACCGAAGAAGGATGTGAGGAGAACCCCTTTGGACCAGGTGTAGACTACGGTCTGGACGTGGCGAACCAAGGGGTGCCCGTCCTGGATGAAATGACTGAGGAGGAAAAGGCCAAGGAGAATGTGGACACTACCGAGGAGGTTGACTTTGGTCGAGCCAAGCAAAAGACGCGAGCCAAGATCCTGGAGATGGATCAAGCGTATCTCAATGAGCGCGAGACGAAGCGCGGCAAGATCCGCCCATCCTTTGCCGAAGATGGACCGGCTATTCTTCCTCGGATCAGACCCTCGAAGCATGAGTCTGATATGGATAGCACCCGATCTACCCCTCCCCCAAGAGCTCTTGGTCGGGGTCTAGGCTCTGCACGGAGAGGTGCTCCCCTCAAGTACCAAATCTTCGAAGGCTCTTCGCCAGCACACCATGCGGGCGAGGGCGTGGTCGCAAGGAAGCCTCGTCCCCCAACGGCGCACCAATTAGCCGTTGAGCGGAACCGGAGCCAGAGGGTTGAGTACATCCTGGACCGTGGCCTTCGTAGGCAACACCACAAGAGCCGGAAAGCTCGACGCCAGCACGGTGCTATTTTCAGAGCGTACCGACGACTTGAATCTCAGGCAGACCCCTTTGAGGATAGCGATGAGGAGGGCTCCATTCCGCAAAACCTCTCCTTCCTTGGAGACAAGGCACCTGGACTTTTCCGCGAGAGGGGACTGGGCGGACTCTGTCTCCTCACAAACGAAGACGACGACTACGGTGAGGAAGTCAGCTCTTACGCATCTGCCTTGAGACGAACAAACCGACGACTGTCCCGCTGGGGCACTGGCAATATCGAGCTCGGCGTCGTTCCCCCGATCAAGCGACCCAAGAAGAAGTCAGATGAGGACAAGGACGACGGCGCGGATGGTGCGGATCAAGATGACGACGATAAGATCAATGGTCAGCTCAATGGCGATGATATGAACGGCGACATGACAGTCGGGGACATGACGTTGGGTGATATTACAGTTGGAGATGTCACAATGGGCGACATGACCATGGACGATGCGGAAATGGAGGACCAGACCATGCTCAACGATGACGAGGATAGGGGGGATGATGACCTCGACGACCCGGACCGCACGGAGGTTATGGGCGACTCTGACATTGATTGAACGCGGCGGCAGAGGGCCGCTTGCCGCAGAGAGTCTGTAAATCTAGGTACGGTAGCGTAAGGAAGGGAAGGCGGTCTCAATGGCGATGTAAAATGGTGATCGCACAGGATTAGGGACTTTGAGGAGTTTTTTTCTTTTCTTTTTTTTCCGGCTTGCTTGCTCTTTTTTTTTCTTGCTTGCGTTGCTTGCCGCAGCCTGTAATGTACGAGGCGTTGAGATGTACGAGAACTATTTGGGACTTGGCGTTGCTTTTCTCTAGAGGCCGCCAGAGGGAAACAGAAAGAACCACCAAAAATACAGGATTATTAGACGCCAATTCGCATTCGCATATCCACGTCCCCGTCTCACGTCCCCGTCCCACGTCCACGTCCCACGTCCACCATTATGCAGTCACTTACACATCGCTGGCTGGCGCCGTTTCCAAACCCGAACACGAAAACGAAACGCGTGTCTGGCTGGCGCAAATTAAGCCAAGTCTGATGGCCGTCTCCATAAGTCAATGGGCGGGCCGGGTAATTGTCGTTCATCTCCTGCATCGCATCGCATCACCCGGGAGTCGCGGAGCCGAGCGGTGAGACTCGGCAGTTACCATTCAGGGTCCCCCGACGAATCTCCGCCGCGGACGCCCTCAACATAATTACCGTCTAAGACGCGCCCGTCGGCTTTTCTTTTCTGTATCCCTTTCGTACTGCATCGGTCTGCGCCAATTGACCCGGGATCGACGTCGCGCTTCTCGCAGTACACTTACCTTTTTAATATTCGACTTGTTCCTTTTCAGTCCTTCCCTCTAGACACCAATCGCGATGCCGAAGTCCGACAGCGCCCCCGCGGGCATCAGCCGGCTCCTGGCCATTCTGGCCGTGATGACCGGCCTCCTGGCGTCAGTCTTCTACGTCCTGGAGCAGAACCTTGACAAGTTCTACATCTTCGAGCTCGACCACTTGGACGATGTATCGAAGCGTGCGCTCGCCGAGCACGGCAACAACACCCGAGCTGTCGTGCAGTACATCACCTCGGAGCTTCACGAGAAGCACCCTGCCCACATCAACCTCCACGAGGAGTGGGTTTTCAACAACGCCGGTGGTGCCATGGGCGCCATGTACATCATCCATGCCAGTAAGAACCTCTTGTAGCGCTGTTGGACAATTCCAAGATGCTAACATGTCTCCAGGTGTGACTGAGTATCTCATCATCTTCGGTTCGCGCCCCTTGAATCCCATGCTCCTCACTCGAGGGAGACAGGATTTCGTCGCTAACAATACAAACAGGAACCGCAATTGGCACCGAAGGTCACTCTGGCCGCCACACAGCCGACGACTACTTCCACATCCTGTCCGGAACGCAGCTCGCGTATGTGCCCGGTTCGTACGAGGCCGAGGTCTACCCTGCTGGCAGCATCCACCACCTGCACCGCGGCGACGTCAAGCAGTATAAGATGCCCGAGGGCTGCTTCGCCATGGAGTATGCTCGTGGATGGATCCCTCCCATGCTGTTCTTCGGCTTCGCGGACGGTCTGTCGAGCACTCTGGACTTCCCCACGCTGTGGCACACCACTCGCATCACTGGACGTGAGATGATTGCCAATCTGCTGAAGGCGAAGCTGTAAGCAATGGATGTCAAGGAGTGAGGAGGAGATACAATCATCGAGGGTGCGACTGAATAGAGCGCTTTTCGGAATCGGCCGGCCAAGTAGTGAGTGAATGGGTTGAATGAATGGGTTGTCTAGGTCACCTAGTTCAGACATTCATACATTCATACACACTTGCCATGCCATCAAGGCCGCCATGTGTATAGTGTACGATAATGTACATAGAGGATCAGCAAGAGAGATGGAGACCACTTTAGACAGGGCCAACAATGGATACCACATTGGCGGATGAAATGACATTTGCACCGCCACATATGGACGGGATCACGCCAGCAGAATATTCCGAGCTCCCTTGTTTGGAATGCCGCTTGCTTATCGCATGTTAGTCACTCAATGTGCCAAGCCGTCGGGCTCAATACGAGGGCTTGGCTGCACGATTAAGCTTAAGTTTGACGGTAAACTGCCAGGTGATGGATGAACCTTACTTGGAGCACATAATGCCTCTGCATTGTCACCTGTCTTTAGATGCAGATCTATCATCAAGGGTGCGTCTCGAAGTTTACGGCATCTGGAACCGAGGTGGTTTGTCTCATCTTGCCTGTGGGGTTGATGCTGATAGCTCCACCTGTGTTGGCTGATCGGGAACTTGATATTCAAGCGATTTGAAGAGAAGGCAGACAATGCCAACTCGGAGAGAGAGTAGCTTAGAGAGTGGTAGTCGTGCAATCGACGTATCAAAAACGCCCGTCGGATGACCACTTGAGTGATGATGGTTGACCTGAGCGAATGTCATCGGGAACCGCCACAATGCGTTCGTCTTCCAGTCCGACGTTACCCGTTGGTACGCGCAATGCATGATGATTGTTCGGTTGACAGGTACGGGTGAAATCCGAACCGAAATGCTGGCAAGTCGTGGCCAGGGAAGAAGCGAAGTTGAGACGGCAGGGGTTCGCTTGGGACGAGAGACAAGATACGATCGTCCAGGCCAGCAGATCGACAACAAGACAGCCGATTCGGAATTGCACTGTCAGCATCCAATCCCACCGCGAGCGAATTTGTACATGATGCGAATTATTCGTATCGATTGACTGGTCAGACACATGAGAGGGTGCCAACCCCTGTCAGCAACTCTGGAGGGGGAAGCTTAAAGAATAATATGTAAGGTGGTAAGAAAGGATCATGGCGGTTGGAGTTGTCTGGCGCAGATGTGATTAGGCGGGATTAGGAAGGTGGCGCTGCGGTGTAGGGCACGGGGCTTGACTTGGCAGGGAACTGCGAGCGCTATCTCCCCACACTGCCGACGCACTACGTAGAGTACGTACGCAAGCGCTGTTGTTTATGCCAACGTCTGTCCATCTCGCGGGTCGGCGGCAATGGTTCTGGGGAGAGGAGATGCTGCTTGGTGTTGTTGTTTGGTGTTTGGTGTTTGCTTCGAGTGCAAGGATAAGGCGAGTGAGTCCTGCGTCTCGGAAGTTGTCATGATGTTCGGCTGCTTGCCGTGTGACGGCTGGCAAGACACATGTCGCTCGAGGTACGAAGCAGCATCACCCACCGATTAGAAGCCACGGAATCAGCAGATTGCCGCTCAACGGGCCCTGCTCTCCATGTCCGTCTCTCTTGCGCCGTCGTCCCCTGTCCAGCCGGCATGGCCAAGACCTGGCCAAGACGAGGCCTAGTCCGCGCGGCCGCCTCCCGCGACGCGCCTCTGCCACTCGGCCACACCCTCGGAACATTGGCGCATGCATTGGCGTCTTGGGCTTCCTTATCGTGGTCGCCTTCCCGCACCGATGCGCGACACACGACTGGCAGCGTTGCAACGTTGCCGGAACTTTTGATTTGGGGCTTCGCTTCACCATACGATGATTGCCGCTGCCCTGTTACCCTGCCCTGCTATCCTGCCCTGTCCTCCCTTGCCTCCTCGCTTGTATCCATCACCAGATCCTTTCGAGAGGGGGTTCTGGACATCCGCGTTGCTTCTGGTTCGCTGCCGCGTCTTGGCCATGGCAACACACGACTTGGATGTGGCAACGATCGTCGAGATGGTCTTGCAGTTGAGGGGGTAGATAAGCCGCACCCTCTGCTCAGCCTTAGTAGTTGAGGAACTTCTGGAAGCATTGGCAAGCCCTAAAAGGGAATGGGGTGAGGGGGCATTTGCATGCCAAGTGCGAAGTATGTACGGCAAACGGAGCATCATGCCTCATCTGACGTGGAGTTACCAAGTAAGGGTCCTCGCAAGAACGGGGCGAGAAGCAGGGAGCCGGTCCTCTCAATGGTCCGATCTTCATCCCAAGGATCAAGCCAACACGGTCGATACACCCTCCCGTCAACGTCCCACCTCAATGAACCAATTGTCCTTGCCGATGTGGTTATCCCACGGACGCGAAACCACCCGGTGCTACCCCAGCAGCCTCTCAAGGGCCACCGACGCCCGCAGCAATCTTGTTGATGATGGAAGAAGCTGCAGATATGCCATAATTGGAATGAACATGGGGGTTGAAAGAGCGAATGATCGAGTCTGCGAAGATGGAGAATCCAAGCTGCTTACCTTGCGTACCTCCAGTCCTGGTAACAACCCACTGCCAAGCATCTAGCAGCTGTAAGTGTCTGCCCTATGTTAACCGTTGAGGAAGGAGCTCTCGTTACGGCGTAGTTCGTACCCTTTCTGCCGTCCCTGCTAAGCTCCAAGATCTTCCATCGACCGCTTAGACCAGTCGGAGCTTGCCATTTTGCCTCATCACGAGCATCTGATATCTGTATGACCTTTTGCGTGCCCAGCCCGACCTTCTTCTTTCACTCTAATCCTTGCTGCTGTGATACGCCCCCTCCAGCTCCCAAGCTCCCAAGCTTCCAATCCTTGTGAATGTCATGGGCCCTGCTCCTAGTCGTAGTGCATGCTTTCGGCCCTCGACTGTTTTGGTGTGATCGCTGATTCCTCAATCGGGCCAACCTCCCGCCGGGTCTCAGTTATAAAGACGGGTCCCGGATCACGCCTGCAGCTGCTTCTCGCCTCTTGAACTTGCCAGTCCCGAGTCTGTGGCACCTAGCCCAATCAAGCACTACATCGTTGTCGTGGAATAATTGTTAGCAAAGAAGAACCATTGACAATGTCGCCTCCCGGTGACGTGACCGACTCAATCGCCGGAGCTGAGCTGCGTGCTGAGCTCGTTGACGAGAAGAGAGCCTCCATCTCTGCGGAGCCTGCCATCACCGAGATAGCTCCTCGCAAGAATGCCTTCCATATCGCCGACACGAGCGGCCTGGAGCTTCCCAGTGATGCAGATATGCGCACCCTGAGACGAGTCCCGAACCACATCCCTCTCAAGCTCTTCACCATTGCCTTTATCGAACTGTGCGAGCGTTTCTCATACTATGGTTGCACCGTCGTGTGTAAGTTTCCATACCATAGCCCTTTCAGCCATTGAGCCATGAGCAATGCTGACCACTCTCCTAGTCACCAACTTCATCCAGCAGCCCCTCCCCGAGGGATCCACCACAGGTGCCATGGTCATCGATGGTGATCAGCCCGGTGCCCTTGGAATGGGTCAGAGAGCCTCGACCGGTCTCACCACCTTCAATCAGTTCTGGCAGTACTTTATGCCGCTTGCCGGTGCGTACGTCGCTGATCAGTACTGGGGACGTTACAAGACCATCAACTATGCCTTGGGCATTGACATCATCGGCCACATCATTCTGATCATTTCTGCTGTTCCACCCGTCATTAAGAATAGTGATGGTTCCCTGGGTGCCATGGTTATTGCCATCCTCGTCATTGGCTTCGGTACCGGCGGTTTCAAGCCCAATGTCAACCCGCTCATCGTAGAACAGCTTGGGGAACAATTCATGCATATCAAGACACTAAAGTCGGGTGAGCGTGTCATTGTTGACCCTGCTGTCACCATCGAGCGAATTTATAACTGGTTCTACTTCTGCATCAACGTTGGCGCCCTTATCGGCCAACTTGCGATGGTATGCTCAATTGAATCCGCGAAATTCCAGAATATTGCTAATTTCTCTTAACAGGTCTACGCTGAGAAATATGTCGGATTCTGGCTCTCTTATACTCTTCCCACTATCATGCTGTGCATATGCCCGTTGATCATGTGGTGGGGACGCGACAAGTACGAGAAGCGGCCACCGGGTGGCTCTCTCATTAAGCCAGCACTACAGACTTGGTTCCTCGCCCAAAAAGGCCGCTGGTCCATCAATCCGTTCCAAACTTGGAAGAACATGCACGATGGCACTTTCTGGGATAATGTGAAGCCGTCTAACTTCACCGACGAGACTCGACCCAAGTGGATGAACTTTGATGACGCCTGGGTCGACGAGCTGAGACGTGGATTTGCTGCCTGCGCTGTCTTCTGCTGGTATCCAATCTTCTGGCTTTGCTACAACCAGAGTAAGTGTAACAGAATAAACACGGTATATGTCAAGACCGCTAACCAGTCTTATAGTCAACAACAATCTCATCTCTCAAGCCGCGACGATGGAGCTTCATGGAGTCCCCAACGACGTTCTATCCAACTTGAACCCCTTCGCTCTTCTCATCTTCATCCCACTCAACGACTTCTTCATTTATCCCGCCCTTCGAAAGGCAGGTATTAAATTCACGCCCATCAAGAAGATCACAGCTGGCTTCTTTGTGGGTTGTGCTGCCATGATCTGGGCGGCTGTAATCCAATATTACATCTACCAGAAGTCCGAGTGTGGTAACCATGCATCCGGGGAGATCTGGAGCGAGGAGGAAGGAGAGATGGTCACTTGTGCCGCAGCCCCTATCAATGTCTGGGCCCAGACTGGATCATATGTCCTCATTGCCCTCGCCGAGGTCTTTGCCTCCATCACCTCTCTCGAGTATGCCTTTTCCAAGGCCCCCAAGAACATGCGGTCGATGGTACAGGCTGTTTCACTCTTCATGACTGCCTTCTCATCCGCTCTTGGCCAGGCCCTGGTGGGTCTTGCGGCCGATCCCCTTCTGGTCTGGAACTACGGCGTCGTCGCAATTCTCGCCTTCATCGCAGGAACCTGCTTCTGGTTTCAGTTTAAGGACTTGGACATACATGAGGATGACTTAAATAACCTCCCTGAGGGTCGTGCGGGCGTCACAGCTGATGAGGAGAATCGGTATGAGCTGAAGGGCGCCCAAAACTAGGGGGTGGTTGGGGTATATTGATGGAAATCAAGCACTACCTAAATCATTTAGCCAAGTGTTATGGTCTTATCTATTTATTTATTTAGCATACAACATCCTAATTATTTATCTTAGTCCATAAAACTCTACACTTGTCTATGGAAGGGGGTTGGTTGCTCAGGAGTGGAAACCTGACTGGACATTCGCTCATCCTTTCCGCATCGTGCGCTCTTCCCTCGCTCCTCTTGTTGCAGTACTCCTTTAAGGGTTAATCCAAGGATTTGTTAGGCTTTGCTTTCAGAGTCTCTTTCGCCGCAGTTGGGTCGGCTTCTCGCCGATCCCGGGGGGTGCGGTTCTGCGGCCGTGGCTGCCGGCCCGGACCCGGGCCCGGGACCCAGTTTTCTCCGGCCATGGTGGTGTCGTCGCGCCGGACGTCTGTTATGGTCGTATATAAATACAGCATGTACCTCTAACTTCCCTCTCTAACACCTAGCCGCTGTAGGGCTGTTAAACTCTGGCCAGCTGCCTTTATCGAATCTTTCCTGTTAGTTGAGTTGCATTGTGCTCGACTCATGAAATGCGGGAGTGTCAATTACATAGTAGGGAGGCGAGAGATATCAAGGAGGTCATCGAGGTACCTGCAAGAATGCGCTCACATAGCGATGCTCTAATGGTTGGGCACGTTGTTAGAACCACGCGTTGTTGCATTGTCATATTTTTCCTTCACGTTAGACATTAGCCGTTACAATATTGCAATACACGGGGAACTCCTTTTTATGTAAATGGCGCAGTCGGTAAATCCAACAACTTTTTATATTACGAAGCCAATCCCCCACTTGCGGCCGCAAGCCCCGAGTTGGCCATTTCGTTGTGGTCCTGGGGTGCGTCAGGCGGGCCGTCGTGGTAGGGTGCGCCGGGTGCGTCGGGCGGGCCATCATAGTAGGTGGAGAGGCGGTTGGTTCGACTCTGTTGACCAGGACGGCTTTTGTGCCAGGGCACTGGAAACATTTGTACAAGAAGAAGGTTGCCGAGAAGAAGTCTCTCGAAGCATCGGCGTCCAGCTAATTACCCAATATGAATATCAAGGTTACGAATATCCGTGCAAGCAGATGAATATAAGTCCCTTTCTTTCTTGTCCCTCACCCGTTCGATAGTTGTGGCCAACCTGAGAAGTCTTGGCCCAGTGGACTTGTGTGGAGGCGTCAGCCGACATTTGTAGGCTGATCCAGGACGATAACTGGCACATTCTCTTGGTGTTCTGGGTCAGTAACTGGGCTCATTGCGATATGGCTCCAGCCAAACGAAGACCAGCCAAACACTGATAATTGAAGGGGTATCTCACTAACTCTGCTCTACAGTAGATACTATACCTACCTTTCATTCTCTACCTTGGCATGCCTCGTGTTGGATGAGTCAAGTAACTTCAACCCTGAATCCGCTGTCTACCACTATTTGCGAGTCCTGCAATGCCCCGATGTGACACACGACGCAACAGAGAGCCCTGACTTCACGCTCCTAGTCGAGGTCAGCGATGGGTAGATGAAAGCAACCGGGGCGAAGGTGTGTTCAACGCTGAGGGCCCCTAAGGCAGCCAGGATGGCAGTGATCACGGAACCAGTACGCTGATCAATTCCTTCCGTCCAAAGTTAGGCAGCAAGCGCAAATCCAAGTCCCAAACGGAAAGAAGTGTGCGAGTCTCATGACCTTTGCCAGGTACACCTACCTACCTTACAGGAAGAGTCCTGAAAATCAGTTGCTCGCAGCTGCCCACAGCTGCTGAGGCAACCACAACTACATAAGAGCAGATCCATGCCAGCAGCTCGCTTCTTCTCCCTTCACCAACCCTCATAAGCCCACCTACTCATCATCATCAACCACACTGTAACGGTCTGTTCTTTGCAAATTCCACAATCCCTATCATCAGTTCGACCAGGGTAAGTCAACAAGCAATTCAAACAAAGCGATATTCCCACATCTGTGAACCTAACACGCCTTCAGGTCTCCTCATCTTGTCATCGCCATGGTGTTGGTCGGACGGGACCCTGTCCCGGCGCCAGATGAGGGTTCTGGCGGCGGCCGACGCAACACACCACCGCAATGGCCAGCCCGGCACCCTACAACCATGATAACCAGCCGGCACACCCTACTACCACAACGACCTGCGCGGCGCATCCTGCCATGACGGCCCGCCAGACACACCCACGATGGCCCGCCAAACACGCCTTCATAATGGCCCGCGCGGCGCACCCTACCAAGACGGCCCGCCAGGGGCACCCAGCGCACCCCAATACCACAATGGACCGCCTGACGCACCCCAGAACCGCAATGGAATGGCCACTCTGATGGAAGCGTTCAGCGAAGGGAGAAACTCGCACCTACGACAATGGCCCGTCTGGCGCACCCCATAATGGCCCGCCAGACGCACCCTACTATCACAATGGCCCGCCCGGCACACATGCAGGTTGCTATCCACACGCAGATACAATATTAGCACCTAAAGATTGGCCCTTAACCTAACGGCAACTCTCTAATATTAGGGAATAAACATGTAGTATTAGGATAAATATATGCCAATAATTAGCCTTCCTGGATTTCCCCTGCTCAAATGTCATATTCTGTACGTTGCTGGTAATTTTTTTTTTTGAAACAGCTGTACACGGATGTGTGCGAATAGCAATACGCATGATTCATTCGGTCATCTCACTTCCGTCTGTTGACGCATGGCACCATGCAAAGCCATGGCTGCACATCCCTAAACAGTTTTTAGTATTGATCTAGCAGAAGACAACTCGGGAATGCATGTGCGATTAACACCCAGGTGCCCCTAGTTGTGCTCAACAGCATCGTACGAGTGTATGGAACCCGACTTGGATAATAGGCTGCGCAAGGCAAAGCGACCAGTAAACAGATTGTTCGATGATACTCGAGGAATTCCTTCACGGTGATGAGCTGTTCACATAAGCTATGAATGATCATATTGAGATGGCTCCTGTACAGCTAGTACAATGCCAGTCTATGGATTAAGAATCCAACAGTAGGTGTGCGTTACATTAGCTAGCTGGCGGCAGCCTAGTCCTTCTTGCAGACCTCACATTCCCCCCCCTACCCCTTTTAACCTTACACATCACAACCCTCGCCTTCCAAGCCCTCTTCAACTCACTCACTGGCCTCCTCAAGCCTCAAGGCTTCGTCGCCTCTTCAGGCCCCAAGACTCCATCGGCTTCCTCCCTCGACTTTTTTACTCGCCTCTTCAAGCCCCAAGACTCCATCGTCTTTCTAGGCACCGTAAGAACCCATCGCCTTTCAGGCCCAAACCCCTACCTCTCTTTTTTAAGCCCCGAAGCTCTTCTTCCTATCGTTTCCATTGTTTCAGTCGTATTTATCAACGTTAATACCATCGTCCAATTTCCACAAGATCCCCGTGGGTGTTAATTCGCGCTCTCTCTGCTTTTCTCAACTCCGATATGAGGGCTCTATCGGTTTTCTCGTGTGATGGAATCTCTGTGACGGAATTCTCCTCGTCACCAGGCCACAGCTCCAACTGTGGCAACTTCACTCAATTTCCCTGTATCCCCCTAGCATGGTAGACCAAGCCGCGGTCCCTCGGTCGACTTGAGCTTGCTGATATCGAGCTACCAGACTAAATATGCCCTCGTTACCCGTGCCAATGATACGGCTCGCCGGGTTGCAGGCATCATATATGCTTCTTTAATCGTGAGATTCTAGCGATTGAGGACAGTATTGAGGCCTCCTCGCGGTGACCTTGCTTGGCCAGCTATTGAGTGGATCTTAAGTCGTCTACGCAAATACATACCTCGTTCTTGATGATCAAGACATGTTGACAGCATTCGGCATTGAGTAACACGGCGTTTGATGCTAGAGGTTGATGATACTAATAATGTATATCTCTCAGTTCGGACTCTCGCTACCGATATATACATCGAGAGCCGAACCATCTCGACAAACTCAGTCCATCACAAGGATGATGGACTGAGTTAGGCAGACCGGAGCTCACCCTGAAAGATGTAGCATAGAGAATCAAGGCGTCGAGTTATGATGATCTAAACTCCTTGCATCAACAGTCAGAACCCTCCCACGGAATCGAACGCGGGCCCGACTGAATGCCGTCCTTAATAGCCGCAATCATAGAAGGTTGGAAGTACAGCATCTTCTTTAGCAACACCGAGACTTCCCCGAACAACGCACAGCAACAAAACGCCACTAGTACGATTGCCTACGCTGTTCATGTTGGTGGTGGTATGTTTGACAACTGGCCTGCCACCGGTGGCCTCTCGTCCCTTTCAATTTGAGAAAAGGGATCGCGAAGAAGACTATATTAACAGTATCCCAGAAGGTCGCGTGGGCGTGACTGCTGACGAGGAGAATTGGTATGATCTGAAGGGCAACAATACCTAATCAAGCGGCGCGGATGGTTTCGAAGCCCTCGGTCCAGAGCTTCTGTGGCAGGACGGGTTAAGGCTTACCTTCATTTTGAGATACCAATTGACAACGTGTAGTGCTACCTCGATAACCAATGAATGAATGAAGGAGGGGACAGATGGTTGGTGCGTTGAGGTTCGATAGCAGGTCGCTCAAATAGTGGTAACCAATGTCATATCTTGGCCCACATAACCACCCCTATCTTCCTCTCCGCTGATACACACATCTCTCCAATGACATACGACCTCCGCCTTGTCAGAGCCTAGACCCCCGTCTTTCCCACGGCAACGTCCCGGTGCGGGGGTCCGAGACTCCATCCGCGAGCGATAAACCGCCAAACTACGCCGTCCTGGGCCATCCCACCCGCTTCACTTCGTCCCAAAGAACAACGCTCGTACCTAATGGGATAAAATAACCAAGAGAACACTCACCCACGACCCAGCGGCCGCAGACGGCCTACCGGATATAATGCCCCCCGTCTCTCCCACCCCGCGCCCCTGGGCCCTTGTCCCGCCACCCCCGTCCAGTCTCGACGGCCCGTCGCGCCTCCCCCACCACGCGGTGCTGCTTTTTTCCACTCACGACCCCACGCGGTGTGCGGGCGGCCGCAGGCGGGATGGTAATGGGGGAAACGTGTGTGGCCGAGGTGTGAGCGGGGAGAGGCCGGTATAAGAAGGTGTGCTGGGTCCTGTCTTGAGAGGAGGTGGTCAGTAGCAGTGTGCCTTACTTTGTTGTTCTACAGTGATGCTTCGACAGTAATCTTCGACGGTGATGCTTTGCGGAAGAACCGAGAAGCTGGCGAGCGACGTGTGGTATCACGCGTGTCACGTCGTGAAAGTCCTATCCCAGGCGTCCGTCCGCGTGTCGCGTCGCCGTACAAGGGGCGGACAGGGACTTCCACAGCCTGACCTGGCTTATGACCTTTACCACATTTTCTTCCCGCCTCCTTATCTTCCAGCGACCGAAACCCGCGTTATCAGCCCGTCGTCCGTGAGTCGATAAGCGATAACGTGTCTAGAGAGATGAAGATATCGGGTCGATCTTCCCTCACTAACCCCGGTCAGCCACTCGAACGAACCGATATTGATGCTACTATCCGGAACCTGGGAGGACGAGTTGTCGCTTTTACAATTGGGCATTTGCGCATGGGGACATGGCGAGGCAACCTCTTATACACACGAACAGCACGCAAGTCAGAGGAGAAAGAGGGAGAGACACAGATGCTGATTCGTCATTGTTTCCAAAAGTCGTCCGTCAACCAGCCATGATATTTCATTCCCAGACCAAACCGCCCATATGACGCCTCTCCAAAAGACAGACGAGTATCCTCGACCCCCTGTCCAAATAAACACAACTCCGCTCCGCCCAAATGCAATCGCCGCCGATCCTCGCCACCATTCAGTCCCATTGCTCGGACCTTCCAGGGTTGGGCTGGATATCTTTTTTTGTTCTCTCACTCTTTTTTCACCGTGTTGGAGGAATCATGGGAAGTCTCCAAGTGGGGGCGGCCTCATTACGCCAACCACTCTTCTTCATCTCGCTTGCGACCTCGCATGATCAGTCCGTCATCATTATCGTCATCGCTGTCGTCGTCTCCATCGTTGATTCTTAGTTGCTCAACGGAAGTCGCCGCGGCATGTACATCCTCGTCGTCGCTTATATCTTCTTCCAACATCCAGGTCAAGCCATTGGCCTCCTCTTCCAGGGGGAACATTTCTCTTGCGTATTCCTCGAGTCCTCGGGGGCCCTCCCACAGCTCCAGAGCTTCGCTGGGGCAGCTAAGCTCCAGCTTAGGGTCACCAAAGTAAGGTGGCTGCTTTCGGGCATCCTTCTCATCGGGGCTGAAAAGCTTCTCCAAGCCGACAAGTTGTTCTCGATAACCAGCGGGGATTCTCACGTTGATATTGATGGGTCCTCGGACATATCGTACGCGGCGGCCGACGCCTCGTGAAAAGAGCCTACATGCCTCCCTGGGGGACAGGTACTCGTATGCAAGCGCAATACGCTCTCCGCTCCACTTGGATGGCCCGTCCTTGAAGATCTGCAAAATAGCGGGTCCCACATCATGCTCAGCATCTAACCAGGGCAGCTTGGCGTCCTCGTGGAATGGCGCCTGCCATGTAAAGGAACCGTCTTTCTGGAGCTCCATGCAGAAGAGGGGGTATTGGAGAGAGGTGAAGTTGTTGTTGTAAATGCCCGTATACACGAACGAGGCGGGCAGCCTCAGCTGGCGCACGTACTGCT
Source organism: Cylindrodendrum hubeiense (assembly GCA_014621425.1). Lineage (NCBI taxonomy): Eukaryota > Fungi > Ascomycota > Sordariomycetes > Hypocreales > Nectriaceae > Cylindrodendrum > Cylindrodendrum hubeiense. The sequence continues at coordinate 63,314 of JAANBB010000132.1, forward strand.
CAACCTCGTGCTTGGCGGCCCAGAGGGGTAGCGAAGGCCAGCCGGTGTTGTAGGCAGCGTGGTCGGGCATAGATGAGTAGACGTAGTGCTGGATTCCCGCGCGCTTGGCAGCATCGGCGAGTGCTTTGCCGATTGCGATCTCATCGCCATAAAAGGTGGTGTTGATAAAGGCCAGCTGTGAGCCACGGAAAAGGTTGTTGATCAAGTCATAGTTGACGCCGACACCAGCGAGCGGGCCATACTTGGTAACGTCCCGGTTGACGTCCGAGGGGCTGTGTCTCGTATACAGCTCGCCGACGAAGACGGTAACGTTAGGGTTGGTAGACACCTCGGCGGCCACTACGCCCTCGAGGTTCCTCAGCTGGGCGCGGACATGGTAACCGACGGCGGTTGCGACGCGGATAAAGGATGCTGCCTGCCGCCCGCTGGCATTGATGACAGCGATCGTCTTGTCGGGGTTCGACATGAGCCTCTTGGGTGGACGGAACGTCAGGGAATTATTTCGGGAGTTGGCGAGCGGGGAGGACTCGGAGTAGGAGGATCGAGAGTGCTTATGTTGCTTGCAGAGAACAGTGGTCTGGTCGCCGGTGATTCGGAGGGGGATGCTGGCGGTCATGGACCCGTTTAGTTGAGCGGGCATAATAGCGCGTGGCTCGCAGGCAGGAGGAGGGGAGTCGCAAAAAACGAGGCGTAGCGAAGCGCGCGTCTCTCTCGCTCTCTTCGGAATTCAAGGTGAGATGCCACTGGACAGAGCCAAGTTGGTGCCGGCCTTTTATTTGTCGGACGACGACGACGACGTCGGTGCGTGATTCGGACGGCCGGTGGGGAGGACGCAGAGAAAATGGCAACCGATGTTCATGGGACAGCAACAGCAGAGTGCAGTACGTAAAATGAACGTATGGCGGTGGATCAGGAAACGCCGACGGCGAGCGAACCGGCCAATGCAGGTGCAGAAACGGAATCAGCAGCGCAGAACTGCGGCAGTAGTCGCAGAGGTAGTCAATTTGCCAGGGTGGGAGGGTTGAAAGGAAGAGAGGGGCGAAGGTATCGTGTGAAGGAGGGGGAGAGAGGCGGGGGGGATAGGGAAGATGAGAGGAAGAAATAGAAAGAGGAAGGGAAAAGACGCCGGTCAAGAGAGGTCACGATGCTGCTTCGCGGCGTTGCGGCGGGCTTGCGCTCAATGCTCAATGCTTGTTCAATGCGCACGCCTCTAGGCTTTTGGATCGTGTGGATGAGCACCGCGGGGCCAGAGCGTCAAGGGTCGAAGGACCAAAGGAGCGAAGAAGAAGACGGACGCAAAAGAACCCTGGTCGGCCGGCGCAGAAGTGGACTGTGGCCGCAGAGTGGGTGCCGTGTGATGTGGGTGAAGGTGGGTTTTGGGGGAGGGGGCCCTTTAGGACTTGGCCTCGAAGAGTTCTAGTCGAAGCGGAGCCAGGTCGCCAGGATCAGGAGCCACGAGCCAAGAGCCACGAGCTAGGAGTCCTTGTTGAAGATTATGTCCCCGCGTGTGTGTGCGCGTGTGTGCGTGTCCGTGTGTGTCTGGTCGGAACAATCGAAGGCGAGGGAAGATGATGAGCTGAGGGCGAAGCGGGACTGGACGAAACCGGACGGGTCTGGTTGAGTTTGGCCGAGTCCAGTCGAAACAAATCAGAGCAGAGAAGAGCAATGGGGACCTGTTACAACGGGCAAGGCCGACCTCTGCGGGTGTTGGAATAAATCCAAGGCACGTTGCGTTGCGTTGCGGTGCGTTGCGGTGCGGTGCGGTGCGGTACGGGTTGTGATGGGTTGTGGGCTCTGGGTTATGGGTGTTATTGAGTCGGTGTGTGGGGAGTGCGTGGGAGATGTATGGTGTATGTATATGCGCGGGTGTGGTGTCGGAATAGTAGGCGTACGAGTAGTGGTGGTGGTAGTAGCGGAAGCAGTAACACGGACGAGGGCAGCCAGAGGCTAGGAGAGGATCGAGCTCAGCCGTCGAAGGAACAGGTAAGGTTCCAGATCTGGGGACGAAGATGAGGCGTGACGGCGGCGCGAGGACGGTGTCTGGACGGCGCGCTTGAAGATCGCACCAGACCGAACAAGACAAGACCAGACCGGCCCGGTGAAGAACCCTGATGAAAAGCGCCCGTGGATCTGCAGAATGGGAAATCGGAGTCTGGAGCCCTCCAAATCTGGTGATCTGGAGTCGAACAGTCGGGATCTGTTGCTGGAAGGCGTGCTCTCCACGTATTGCATAATACGACTCTTTGAGCCCTGGTACCGTCTGCAAAGCCCAAAGTACTTTGTCCAAGTGACTGACACGGAAACTGAGACGGAACTGGGCGTGGATCACTTTTTTTTCAGGGTCGATACTTTTTGGGACTGGCGGGTGACGTGATGGACCCCAGCGACGAATAGAAGGGCCCGAGGCACCGTTATCAATCAAGCCCGAATCGCTCCCTCTCGCTTTTTTCCCCTTCCTGGGGGCAGGCGGTTCCTGTTTTGGCGGGGTACAAATGCACCGACTCGACGTCAGTGGGCTGCGGCTTCGGGCGGTCTTGTGCCCTTTCTTCCTTTCTTTTTGGCAGTGCGGCACTTGAACAGCGACAAAAGGTCGGGGGAATGGGGATGGGATGCAAATATGCAGGGAAACAGCCCAGCACCGCCAGAAGTCGGTCGGTAATCGGGCAGGCAAGGTGGGCCAAAAGAGGGGGAACGGAGCTGGGATGGGCACGGGGGGAGGGGAGTTGGTCGCGGAAAGGGACTTGCTACAGGGCCGCGAATGGACGCAGTAGGGGAGTTGGGGAGGGAGGAAACAAGATAACGGGGAATTCTGCTTAAGCGCGAGTACCAGCAGCACCAGCAGCGCCAGCAGCACCAGCCAAGAACCAATGCAGAGGCCGCAGCCCCGAAAGTCGCTGGCAGAACAATGACAGGACTCGGCCTTCGGATGGTGCACTCGGCCCAGGTGACCGCGACAGTGACCGACTGATAAGGGACCGGGACGGCATCCGCCCTACCTCGCTACTAGAACAACCTTACTCAGGACATTGCCCTTGAGCAAATCTCCCCATGCCACTCCCACCACCGTCATTTCCTCTGCCATTCCTAGTACGACACATCGCCCTGCTACGTGCGCGAGTCTGGTGTTCGATTCTATCCCACGCCTATTATTACGCTTTGCGGTATCGCAGCGGCAGTATGCCCGCCCCCCGGCCTGCCTCCCGGCCTTGTGGTATTACTTGCCCAACGTATGTACGGATTAGCCCGTACCTGCCTCGAATTGATACTGCCACCCTCCCCGTCTGCCGTCTATTTTACCTCGTTGGTTCCAAGACACCTGCCACACACACGCCGCTCACACCATCCCACCTCCCACACCCCCGGACCCTCGGCTCCTTATCAGTACATCCATTTAGTACCTTTTTTTTTTTCCTCGTCAACTCGGCCGTGTCATGATGAAGAGATAGAGCAGACACACGCGCACACACAAGTGAAGGGGAAAATTAAGAAATGGCGGATGGTGCCTTATTTACCCCAGGTCACGCCTACAACCCGCCCCCGCCCCTCCCAATGATCCAAGGCTGCAGGCCCTCCGTGTTGCCCACTGCGGTCGCATGAGAATGTCATTCACACCCAGTATGCCATGAGCCTGGGTGGTTCATCGAGAGAATACCTTACCCTCCTTCGTTGCCCTTCCCGAAGCACACCCCTGGCTCGCACTGGTTCATTACGTGAATGTCGTACTAAATCAAAGCCCCGTAGCCGACAGAAAAGGGCAAAGACAGCACAGACCGACTGACCTGGTTGGTCCTCCGTCGACAGATTTGGATCGGGAAGCTGTCTTCTGACAGCAGCGCAGAAGCCTTGGGATGTGCTTGGGCCAATCGGGGCAAAAGCTCGTCACTCGTGGCATGGACAAGGTCGTTGCTCACCCGGGCAGGCAGACTGTCCAGGTTCACTAGCAGAGGGGTCCTCGAAGGGTGTAGTGTTCGCCGTAGATTGCCCTATAGCCGCTGGAAACCCCGCCAAACACCACTAGAGGATCCGCCGGGGTAGGTTATCCCGACCGCTGGTAGGACGGCGTGATGCCCACGCCCCCAGGCCAGGTTTCGCTGACTGGGTGGAGGTTGGAGAGTTTGCTTCGCTGGCTCGGCGGTTTAGGGGATAGGAGAGCACATATCGTCCATATGGAGCCACGGGACGCGGCACATGATAGAACTAAAAGCCCGAGGGGCAGACATGGAGGTCCAAGTCCGGGGGGAGCCAATCAAGCGGGCTACTGCACGCGTTCCATGCTTGTCTCTGAATCGTCAATCCAGTCACTTGGGCTTCTTGCCTGGCTGTGTCTCAGGACGGCCTGTGCATTGGAGCAAATCTTATTCCAGACGGTGCAATAGATAGCTCCCCAAGGAACCAACGGCTTGCGGAAGGTCGTTCCGCCGCTCCAAGCTGTCAGCGATAAGCACTCGAAACTGCTGCAAATGAACTGACAAACAAACCTTCGCTTTGCAATATATCGGCGGCGCTGCCGATGTGGTAGTGGTACGCTAGCAGACAGGGCAGGCATCCCAAGATTACGAGCCCATGGGAGCGGTGGAAGCGGCGGAAAGCTGTGGCCGCCATGTCGTCCTTTCGCCTCTTGGTGCCGTCATCGTTGGCCGTTTCCGAAAGGGAACAGGAAAGATGCCTGCTCGACCAAGGTACGTACCCGGTATCCATACACTCAGGTACCAACAAGCACCGAGGCGGGGAGTGCTCATAGGATCCTTGCGATGGCATGCGATGGCATGCGATGCTTATGAGGCGGGAAGCCCCAAGCCCCCGAAGTGCGGGATTGCGGCATCGGCCATTCCGCACGCGCTGATTGGCCCGTAGCCGCCTTTCGCTTTCTATTACATAGGACTTACTTGATTCCTCTTACTTTCGGTTATACACTTGTGTTCAATCGTTTGATCTGACCTATTCTAGCCCCTGTCAACTGTCACGAGACCATTCACGGGGCTCAATCTAACCTCGCCTTTGTCGTCCTGTTAAACAAACCCCCCTTTGCTGCTCACAAGCCTTGCTCGACAAGACAAGAACAAGCAACCTAGTCCTGGTCCCCGCGATTGCGCCCGATTGCGCCATGTCATGTCTCGTTGGATGCGTGGGACTTGCAGTTCATCGGCAAGGCAAGCGGTAGGGGTCCCAAGCAAGGTGTCCGAAGGTGTGTGTCTGCCATGGATGTGTCCCATGGATGTCTTCCATGTACCTAGTGTGTAGGATGTAAGGTGAGTACCTACCTCTACGTAGAAGACCAGGGCCCTCAACCCGTCACCGACAGCCCGAAAGACAGGACACTAGGGCAGGGGCAACGCATAGTCGCGGGACAAGGAGACAACGGGCCTTTACAATCGACATGAAGACTCATCATGTCCCAATCTGCCGGGTACCTACCTCCCAGGCAGGTAGGTACCGCATGGAATGACACTTGATTCTACGACATGGCCTCATTTCATCTCACCTTTGTCCGCCCAACCGAGACTGGTCCCTTGGTCCCTTGGTCCCTTGGTCTCGGATCGTGAACCCAGTGACCAGCTGCTTCGTTTATTTCCAACCTAGTCCCTCCGGCGGTCCCCTTCCGCAGAGCCTAGAGCCAGAGCCTAGAGCCAGAGCCAAGATTTCAGAACCCCCCAGCGCCAACAGCTGTTAGGCAAAACGCACCAGGCACGCACCCGCCAGCCGGGTCCCCCAGCAGCCAGCAGCCAGCAGCCCCATTTCTGGTACTGGTGGTGCACCTTGACCGCGGTCCACAGTCCACACGTTGACCCCGTCCATGACCACACCCACGATGAACATGGAGTCAAATGCCGAGTAGCGTGGGAATTAGGTAAAAGTTTCGAGACCGCTCCGCGCAGCTCTCCAGTCAGAAAATTTTACCCCAATTCCATTTCTCATCCAACTTACCAACGCGTCCGGCCTTGGCCCTGCCCATTTGCTGCCCACCATTGATAGCGGCGTCGACGACGGAGATGGATCTCTCGCCTCGGGTCACCCGACGTGAAAACCACCAACGTCGTCAACGCGACGCCGCTTCCCTGCGCCGGCGGCGGCCACTCGCCCTTGTCGCTCAAGCTCGCATAGCTCGCGTTTGGCCGGCTGGTTTGCTTTGCTCCCTAGTCTGCTCCTCCCTGCAATGCAGCATCTTCCCCCAGATTTGATGCAAATCAGTGGCCCAGCTCAAGCCATGCTCGTTTCCAGAGGCCCGTGTTGGCCGCGACTCCAAAGAACAAGCGCCGACAGGAACTCGCCGCACTGCTGCATGGTGACCCCTCCATTGCCCTCTCAAGGTCTTGCTGCAGCAGGGCATCAATCATGAAATGGTTCCGTCACCATGACGATCTCGCGCCCTATGACCAATCTCTTGTCGCCGTGACATGCTGCCCGTAGCTGGCATTTCCCGTCTCCCGGGAGCTGGCTATCTGCCAGGCACGGCGGATGCAACTATGAGCATGTCGTGGCCGGGTGCCCATGTGTCCAAGCCTCACCTCCAAACACCCAAACACCCGCCACTGGCCAAGATGGGCTTCTGCTGCTGCGAGTCAAGCTGGCGGCGGCTCAGGGCGGATGACCGTCCCGCCACGCAATGGAGCGGATGGGTCACGGTTAAAGCCAGACAGCTTGTTGCGGGGTGTCAGTCCACCGCGATCCAGATTAGACGCTTCGCCGACAGGGCTATAATCGGCGCGCTACTTGACGGCCCTAGAACAGACCCGCCATTCTGGAAGATTCAGATCACCAAAACAAGAGAGGCGCGTCCAACTAACTCGGTCACCTGGGGATTTTTATTTTTTCTTCTGCGGGCTGTTTCCCATGTCGGTGAAAGTCCAGTCGAGCTTGTCGAAGCAGGCCTGGACGTGGGACCATCGCAGCATTTTGCCGTCCCCCGAGAGCCAAGACCATCGCCATTTCCGCCCGGCATGTCGCCTACGAGTGCTGAAGCAGGACGGTAGCCTAGCATGTACTCGGTACCGCGCCGGCTGACGTTTTTTGCATCGACGATGAGGGAATGCGTGCCCATAGTGCATGCACTTACGTACAAAAGGCCGTCTTGACAGCTTTATCCAGGTCCTGGACTGCGATGTGTGTCTCTAGGATGCGGATGCAAGTGATACAATAGCTCCCAACCCGATGCGGGCATGGATTGACACGCCCACAACTACCCAACAGGCGATTCAGGTCGTCCCGTCCTCAGCGTGGCGTATAAGGCGACGCCGCTCGAAATCGAACATCTCCGCGGAGGGTTCGGCGCCCAGGCTTGTGGCGCCGGCCGGCTGCGCGGCTCTGTCCTACTCGTCGCACAAGTCTTACGTCATGACCCCTGTGTGTCTCGTGTGGCTGTGTATTGCCCGTCTCAGCGTATCTCGGCGCGAGGACTCCTTACATGACATGTTGTGTCGCCGTAGTTATCACCAAGGAGGTCGAGGGCTAATTAGCCGTAGAGAACGAGGCCAGCTACGCGCATGCGAATACGCCATTTTCCTGACCGACGTGGTGCCTGTGTGAAACTGCGGCATGGCGCAAAAAGCACACATTGTCACCTCACTGTGACTTGACGGAACAATTGGATTCGTTGCTGTCGGCCGCCACGCGATGCTCATCTCCATGGAGGCCTGGGTATTAATGGATTACATCGGCATACTATCCGTCGGTGACCCTTCAGGTCGTAGCTACACTACACCCTCGATGCACAACGGTGCCGCACCCAACCACGACATCCCACGATTCCACGGCATGGCAGCCGCCTGGTGAGTCGGTGACGGACGACACACCCAGTCCTCCTCCGAACCAGAGACACGGTCTAGTGTCTGAACCAGAGACGCAGTCTAGTGGTAACCTCGGGCTGCGTGGTGAGACGGGTGATGCGATGCGATGCGGGGTCAACCCCAGATTCGCCTTTCCCCAGATAACGCTTCCTTGCGGCGCGCGAACGTCCGTCCGTCCACACAGCCAACTTCAGGCCACACCATCCTCCTGATAAGCTCATCTGCCCGCGCAACCACGCCCGTGCCGTGCAGGCGGCCATGACCAGCCAGGAAGGAGACTGCGACCGCATTGATGCGCGAACAGGAGCGGAGCTGCGGCTGGTCCACCCCCTCAGCCTAATCTCAGACGTCATCTCCCACACCAACCCAGAAATAGAGCAGCTTCAACTCTGCTCGAGGTCAAATTTCTTCCTTATCTCGTCGACGTCAGGCTAGTTATTATTCCCTAAGGAAGGCTGGCCCCATCCGCCAGGCATCATATCCAGGTCCTCCAATTGTGAGGGACGCTGCATCCACGTTTGGCCCGTGTCCTCATTGCGCCCAGCATCATGGCTATGGGCGAGAGATATGTCGAGATAACGCTGTCAAACTCATTAGCCTGTGCTCACATTCCGCTTGTGATGGCCCAATCTCTTACCCAATCCATAGTAGCCGCAGTCTCTTCCATCCAAGACGGATCAAAGTCGAGCCCCCCTGAAAACCCTCCGTCGGTGGCATCTATCCCTGGGAAGCTCATGCTGGTAGCCGCTTCAGCCGGCTGGCTGAGAGATAAGGGGGTTGGGCCTGACCCGGGCCCGGATGCCGAACCTACACCGCAGTCAGCATCTGTGCTCCGTATCTGTTGCTCTAGAACCGTCGTACCAAGTCCAAGCGTCGAAAAAAGATCCGAGTCATTACCAAGGATCGCCATGGGGCTAGGATCCATCGACGGTGCTCCCAGGGAGGTTCCAAGAGAGGACTCGTTATCGATGCTCGTCGTCCGAGGGTGCGGTACACCTGGCATCATTGCCGGGCCTTCCACGGGGCTGCCCAACTTAGCCAACATGGTGGCCAGCGTATCGGCCGTCTTCCTAACATCGGGCACGTCTTTGGCTACCTCGGCCCAGATGTAGTACGAGCGCTTAATCAGGTCAATGAGCTCGGTCTTGGTTGGTGTCAGTGTCGTCTGCGACGTCCAGTCGAATTCGCCCCCTGTCTCCGAGTAGTGCTCGTTCTTGACGACGAGGTATAGTATCATAGCGGCCAGCAGGTAGTCGTGCACGGCAAGCGATGATATGAACCACCCGTTTTGGCTGAGCACGTGTCCAGGTTTACACGCCTCCCATATGATATGCTGGTAGCCGAGGAGCGTCAACGCGCCCTCGAGGCATTGCTTGCGCGAGTAGTCGTGCTCCCGCTTCGGAATCGCCTCCGCCAGGTACCGCCGGTGGAGGACGCAGCGACTCTTATTATAGAGACTGGAGAGCCCGAAGCGCTGGATCAGCAGCGTGGCGGGATCTCCGACGCAGTCGTCGAGTGGGCGGACTTGCATGAATGACGGTACGGTCCGCCACGTCTCGCGCAGCAAGTTGTCCAGCTTGAGGACTTCGGCATAGCTAGGCGGCGTAAGGGCGTGGGCCTGCCGGGCGATTTGGCCAAACACGCGGAGGACATTTGTCTTGTAAATCGGGTAGGTCATCGCGGTGTAGTCAGTAGGTGGACGTCCTGGGGGTAGGTCAACCGAGTCTTCGTCGAAGTCTTCGTCTTGTAGGTTCCGCGGGACCGTTGTGTCGGTCTCAAACCCCTGGAGCATACTCGGGAGGCCCATGTGGAACGATACGATCAGCTCGACTTGGATGGCCATATTCCACATGCGGCGTCGCATCTCGCCCTCGAAGGGGGAGATGTTGGCCAACTTGCTCGGGTCCCGGTGTAGGCCCATCTTGAGCATCAGCCGGACACACACGCCGGAGAGGATATAACAGTTCGTCTGGGCACCGCGGTTAAAGAGAAAGTAAGACTCAACGTATAGGAGGAAGGCCGGGAGAGTGACGATAGTCGGCTGTGCATACTTGCCCCAAGCCAACGCCCATCCAGCACAGGACTTGTAGAGTCGCATCCTGTCCATAGGTTCATCCGGTGAGTCACCCTTAACTTCACTTAAGTTAATAAAGGTATTAAAAAAGACGCCTAAGCCCAGCATCATGAAAAGCTGTGCTATCCAATGTAGAGAAGCTTCGTTGGGGTTTTGCCAGAACTTCGCATACTATGTCTTGATGTCAGATATATCCATGGTTATGTCTTCACGCACACTCACAGCTCTGGTAAAGGATGGCCGATGAACAATGTCTGTCCCTTGTAAGCTCTCTGGTTATGAATTGGTTACCGAGTCTATACGTACGTTGGGACGGGCTCATCGAGGAAAAATATCTCGTGATAAGCCTGTCTGCGACCTTTCGTTCTGGCAAGTAGCTCAGCAACTCCTCGCGGTTGCTTGGGCCAGCGCGGGCGAACAGGAGCAAATCTGCAGAGTCATACTCTCCAGCTTCAACATCGTCGATATCGTCCGGCTGGTCAAAATAGCTTTTCAGGTCTTCGATCTGGATGATATTAGATGTCTGGACACGCAAAAGATATATTAGATATCCTGTCATCCACTTACATCCTCCAGCATTGCCATGCAATGTGTCGCTCCTACATACGTCGTTGCGTTCTCTCCTCTCACAACCTGCCCTCGAACAGCAGGTCCCGTTGACGCCGCATCATCCTGAACTTCAGCTGTAGGCATGGGGGCTGTTGTGGAGGCCTCAGTATCCATCATCTCGCGGACCATGCCTTCCAGACGCTTGAGACGTGCGGACATGCCCTTTGCGGGGCGCTTCCTCTCTGGTTTGGGCGCATAGTGGCACTGGTCGGCGCGGTCCTTCTTAGCGCACTGGCTGCAAGGCTGGCCGCGGTCACACTTCAGCTTGGAAGCGCGGCAGGGCGAGCATGAGAGAACGATGCGGGAGCGCTTTTGGCGTTCCTGGGCTGAAGCGGAGGAGGCGTCGTTGGGGCTGGAGTCGTCCATTGCGTCACGGGTCACTTGGCACTCGACAACTTATGCGACAACTTGTGATGAACAGTTATCAGCAAATAATACACATTTAGAGGATGCCAGTGGGTCTTGAGTGTGTATTTCAAGTTGTTGAGCGAGGATATGAGTGAAGGATTCGTGTAGGCAATGACGGGTTGACGTGGCTCAAACTTGCGGTTGGAAGTCCGCAGGTTGAGTCCACTGCTGCGACTTTTAAGTCCGCTTACAGTATGTGGCTGTCCGGCGTTAATCGACAATGAACGCGAGCGCCACTACTAGATCCAGAGACATTCAACCACCAGCAGAGGAATAGGTACACGGTAAGCAAATGTAATGGGTCGTAAAATAGTATTTTTATCTAATTCATCAAAAACAAACGCTCTATGAATCTGGTGCTCCAGGCAATCTCTCAATCACATACTTGGCCCTCGCCACACTCATAAGCGGCACACCAGGAATCTTCCTTAGTCGCTGTTTCAGCGCCTTATCGTTGGTCCCGACGATGTATATCCTGCTCTTCTGCACTCGGTCGACAAGGCAGTCATCGGCATAGACGCCCTTGTGGTCGCACTCCAGTCGCTGCCAGCGCTCGTCGCGGGCCACGCGCAGCGCAAGGCGGTACTTGGGCCCTAGCTTCTCCAACTCGGCCATGACGCAGGAGGTGATGATAGGGTTGCACTTGGCGTAGAGGCAGTCCATCATCGAGTCAATCATCGAAAGTTTGCGCTGGACGGTGTGGGAGAGGAAGTTGGTATCGACGAGGACGTTGTAGGGCGGCACGAGAGCCGTGTTGTGCTCGAAGAACATGTTGCTGGGCATCTGGGGTGCCTCGCGAACGAGCTCGCCGTCGATGGTCTTCTTAGCCGCCTTCTCCTTCGCGGCAGCCTCGGCCTTGGCCACATTTTCCTTTAATCGAGCATCGCGGCGGCCGATGACTCGCTTCACCTGTTGAGACGGGCATAGGGTCAGTACAGTGCATCTTGAAATTTCGCAATTGCGCCTCTTATCGATAAGGCAACCCACCTGTCCGAATTTTCTGGTCTTTTTCGCAACACCCATGGCTCCTAGTTGTGGAAATCGGTCGCAGAATGAATCGCGGCGCTTCGAAAGTAGTACTGAGCCTGAGTTTCAGGTGGCGGGCGTCGGTAGGGCGTGGTTTGGGGGTATCTCTGTTGTGTGCCGCCAGAAGAATCAGAGGCTCAAAAAGTTATCATGGTCGGCTGGATTTTGCCATGGAGACGAGAAAAGCGGTGGCAGGAGTGGGGCCTTGAGATGCGCGTGCACGGGCCACCGTCGGAATGCAGCTGGGAGCGCTGAGCAGGCAGGCCAAAGAGTCCCGACGCGTCTTCCCCTCCAGATCGCGTAAAGTGATTAATATTCGACATTCAACTCTTCAACTCCAGTCAAAACTCCACGATGCCGGCTGATAAACCAGAGGACCGGGGCGAGGCTTCCAATTCTGCCTCCAAGGCAGCTCTCTCATCATCTGCCAATGCACCAGCATCTTTCGAACTTCCTTGGTGCGAACCAGATGTTTCCGCCCCCTCAAGCAGCTTGACTAAAGGATTTGCAGGGTTGAAAAGTACCGCCCAGTCTTCCTCGACGATGTCGTGGGCAACACCGAAACTATCGAGCGACTGAAGATTATCGCCAAGGAGGGAAACATGCCACATGTCATTATCTCGGGAATGCCTGGAATCGGAAAGACGACCAGTGTGCTGTGTCTCGCCCGACAGCTGCTGGGAGACTCGTACAAGGAGGCTGTGCTGGAGCTCAACGCCAGTGACGAGCGAGGTTTGTTGCGACATACCGGAGCTTCAGTGGCTGTGGCTAACTGCTTGCTTAGGAATCGATGTGGTGCGAAACCGAATCAAGGGATTCGCCCAAAAGAAGGTCACCCTGCCGCCGGGTCGACAAAAGCTGATCATCCTCGACGAAGCCGACAGCATGACATCTGGCGCCCAGCAAGCCCTCCGACGAACGATGGAGATCTACTCCAACACCACCAGATTCGCATTCGCCTGTAATCAGTCCAACAAAATTATCGAGCCCCTACAGTCGAGATGCGCCATCCTACGATATGCCAAGCTGACCGACGCCCAAGTGGTGAAGCGGCTGTTGCAGATCATCGAGGCGGAAAAAGTCGAGTACAGCGACGACGGTCTGGCAGCATTGGTTTTCAGCGCGGAGGGAGACATGCGACAGGCCATCAACAACCTACAGTCCACATTCGCTGGTTTCGAATTCGTGTCAGGAGACAACGTCTTCAAGGTCGTTGACTCACCTCACCCAATCAAGGTGCAGGCGATGCTGAAGGCGTGCTATGAGGGCAACGTGGATTCGGCATTAGACACTCTCCGAGAACTGTGGGATCTTGGATACTCGAGCCACGACATCATCAGCACCATGTTCAAGGTGACCAAGACGATTCCCACACTCAGCGAGCAGTCGAAGCTGGAGTTCATCAAGGAGATCGGCTTCACACACATGAAGGTGCTGGAGGGTGTGCAGACTCTGCTCCAGCTCAGCGGGTGTGTCGTGCGACTTTGCAAAATCAACATGGACCCGAAACGATTCCGAGTAGCCTCCAAGTAGAATGGGGTCTCCAAGTGGAATGGGGGTGCTCGAAGGGATATGACAGCGGCTGCATGATTCGGCGTTGGAGTTGGACGGCATCTGTACCAGTGAGGTAAAACGAACGAAAAGAGATGTGATTTTTACATGGACAGCTCAACGGCCGCCTTTCCCGTGATGTACATCCTGGTCCCATGACCTGTAAAGTCCCTGCGAGTCGTGTGGGATTAGCCATCTCACTTTTTCTCATTCTCGCTTCCAAGCGAGGCCTCGTACTGCTCCCATTTCGCCTTTTCCCGCAAGTAGCTCCTCCTCACTCTCATCTCATGCTCATATTTTCTGAGGCTTCCATCGGCGTGAATCATTCCTCCTAGTACCATACCCGACATTTGCAAGTACCTGGAGATGTGAGCGTTGACGAAGGAGATGCTCGGACATGACGTCGTACACTTTGAATTGGATTGTTGTGCCGCGATACACAGGCGACCAGAAGAACCCGGCCGTGCCTAAGAGGGCAACGCCAGCTCCCCACTTCGCAGCTCCCATGAGACCTCCCTTGGTGGCTTCCCAGGCCGCATCGGTCGCTTCCTCGCTCTTCATGCCCTCGGTGCGCATCTTAGCGGCGGGGCGCTGAGCAATGGAGATGTGGAGGTTTGTTGTCTGAGGGTGTCAATTGGTTTTGCGAGGCAGTGTCCAGGCCAATCAATGTAATTGAAAGAGGAAAATAATCAACAAGTCAGTCAGGCCATGTACTGCAACCTCCGCAAAGACACACACGAGCAGGTTTCCACTGCGGCTAGCTCACCTTGCTACGTCAGTTCTTGCCGAGCAATCCCCGTATCACTAATTTGACTGCGTTATGGGCCTTGCACCAGCCTCACTGGCATCGAGCACCGGCCACACCTGACAGCATCAGCCTCACTCTTGACGGGAGCTCGGCCAACAGCTTCCCGTCCCCACCAGCGCCCCGCTATAGCAAATTTTTGCCCTACTGGAATTTTCTTTATAACCACCATTCCCTTCTTCCAAACTCTACCGCATTCATCTCTCCCAAAACAAAGATGACACGCAAGCATCAACGATGAGTACATCGTTGCCTGGTGCCACTACCCCCAGTGTCCTGTCTCTGACTCCGTCTCTCCCCCCTTCATAAACACCTGCCTCCTGGACCCTGGCTTCTTGGTGCTTTTGACTGCTATTTTCCCCTGCTGCCTACCGCAATTGAGCAAAGTTGCCCAACATGTCGGAAAATCTACTCGATGCCTTCTGGCAAATGCCACCCATTGCCAGGTAAGTTTGCGCCGCCTTGTCGTCGCGTCTCTCTCAATCGCAAACATGCTAACCATGCTTGCTCTCCAGGACTCTAACTGCCGTTACCGCAGTCCTCTCCCTCAGCGTCCACCTAGGCCTGCTGTCGGCCTCGTGGTTCATCCACCACCCGTACTACCTATGGAAATTTCCTCCCCAGATTTGGCGCCTCGTAACATGTTATCTCATTACTGGCGGCGGCCTCAGCATGCTGTTTGACTCCTACTTTCTATACCATTACCTCTCCCAGATGGAAATTGGCAACCCGCGCTTCCCGCGCAAGGCCGATGTCGTCTGGTATTTGATGTTTATCAGCGGAACGATTTTGGTAAGCTTTGGCGCGTCCACCCTGTGCTTTGTTTCTTGCCCTTCCCTTCCCCCCTCTTATACTGCCCGGATAGTGCTTTTGCATCTACAGCTATCACGGTTCCTGAAAATGAGGAAGATTACCCCTGCACCTGGACCTCCCGTTATTCGCAATGGGATGTGTCTGTGGTGTGGGCATGGTGGGATACTATGGATGGCTCGTGCGACTATCAATTCGCTCGAGTGGTTTTTAATAGCTCCCTACATTTCTAAACCCACAACACTAGCTGTTGTTTACTCGTCCTCCTGTGACCGACATTAACAACGTTGCTAGATGATAAACTACCTTGTTGATTTGCCTTTCCATACCTTCCTGCGAGCCCTGATCCTCGCCATGGCGTATACCGTAACCCAAGATCAGCGGGGCATGAAGGCCACCTTCTACTTCATCACGATTCCGGCTCAGTTGACGCCAATCGCCATGATCCTAGTCAACCTACTCTTCCCTGGAGGCCACATCGCCATGTTGCTCCAGCTTGAGGGGTTCGTCGCCGCCCATTTGTATGACTTCCTGGCCAGAATTTGGCCCGAGTTCGGCGGTGGCCGCAACGTCCTGGCTACACCCGCCTTTGTCACTCGCCTTGTGCAGACCCCCCGGGTCCTCGAGAGAGGCTTTGGTACAGCTGTCCGACCTGAGGATGCGGCATCTGGCAGCAGCTCTGGCGCGTCGAGGGGACCTCTGCCAGACTCGTGGAGGACCCGGGGTCGTGGCCAGCGGTTGGGATAAATCATGTATTTTCAAGACAAGCCAAACGGAATGAGAGTGTACGATATCATCATCAATGTATGCATTATGAACATTTAGCCACATTTGTCCTGAACTCCTTGCTATTCCATAGATCCTAAACTACAGACCATTACTTTCCTTGAAACTCCAGTTCATTTGACGTTTGCCTTCCCAAATTCGCATCATGTCATCTCAAATCAAAATCCATAAAGTGTGCTCTTGCCAGACTTCAAAGGCACGTCACCAACATCCTGTCCCGCGCGTTCTGGCGCATACTCGGCATAGCTGGCGTCGCTTGCGTGAGGTGTGTCCTGGAACCTCATATCGTCGACCATGACCGGCGGAGAAATGTTCATGATCGGAGCGTGCTCATCGGTTGGAGTAGCGCCCGATATAACCACAGTCGGTGGTGTATACTTCTTCGGCACCCGTATCCTAGGGACTGAGGGCATGGATAACGAGGGCACTTTTGAATGCTTGGACGGAGGAGGGCCGGGCGGTGGTGGTGGAACGGCTATGGAGGCGCTGTTGCTAGGGCCGCCAGTGTAGGGAGGAGGAGGAGGATGAACGGCAACGGCGGCGGCTGCAGCTGCGGCTGCGGCTGAGTCGTCATTGGTATTAATATATGTTTGGAGGGCGTAAGAATTCGCTGTCTTGGAGCCGGAGCGCTCATGGACAGGTAGCGGTATAGTGGGGCTGCTCTCTGCGATGGCAACCCTCGACATAGTGGTGGGCTTGTAAGCCTGATGAGTGGGAAGGGCAGTGTTAGGTCCCCGGCTTGATGATCGGGGGTCGAAGTTGTAGTTCAGCCTGCTGCCGCTGCGCTCCTGCTCGAGGCGGTCGTAGTAGTCGCCAGAAGTCATCCGTCCGCCTTTGTCGTAGTAGCTCTGGGCGCTGTAAGAGCGGAGCGAGGCCGACATGCCCCGGGCATCGGGAGGCAGGAAGGGGTCCGGGGTGGCGGTGTTGCTGCCGTGGTACGAGGCCTTCTCATCACGCTTTGCCTTTCTCTGTTTGCGCCAGTAGACGATGAAGAGGGCGACGGCGCTGAAGAAGAACAGGGCGGTGCCAACAGCAATGCCGACGATGGTGCCGGTCGTCATGCTACCTGAGCCGGCACCCTCGGGCTTGTCGAGGATGTTTTCCCCAGCGGTGGTGATGTTGACGGCGGTGCGGGAGAAGATGCTGCCGCTAAGACTGAGACGGTCGCCAGCGTCGGGCTTTTGTTCACATCCAGCTTCGAGAGCAATCACGACTGTAAGTTGTTAGCAGTGCTCGCCTGTGGTAAGATATGAGACATACAGTTAGATAGATACACTTGATTGCCGCTGGACTGGAGGCAGCTGATGCATCCCTTGAGCTTAGACCCCATGAACTCGCCATCGTCTGCGTCGCAGTATCCGTACGTCTCGTTCGATTTCGAGGCGAGCTTGTCAAAGGTCACGGACTCCTTCAACGGTTGGCACCCGTAGTCAATGACACACGGGGAGTCGACGTCGAATGACGGGGCGTTGGGGATGGAGAAGAGACAGGTGCTGATGGTGTACCGCAAGTTGTCTTTGGCTGTTAGCAGAGGCTCACACGACTAAGCCCATTACCGGGCTGCGCCTCGGGTTGACGTACAAAGATACCAATGAAGGTCAGACTCGGTCCCATTGGTCTTCTCGCTCTTCTGGAGGCATTCCAGGCAGTTTTGGAACTTGATGCCAACGGCCTCGTCGGAGAAGTCGCTGTCTTTACAGATGATGTCGGAGGTGTTGGTGGTGGACGCCTTGGGGTCGTAGGCATTGCCTGATACATGGTCGAGGCAGAAAGTGGCGCATGATGAACCGGGCGTCACTTGCAAGGCGAGGACTGTTCCGAGGAGACAGGCCAGCAGCAAGACAAGGGAGATGGAAGAGGAAGCCATGATTGATGGTGGTGATGGGCTTCGTCTTGGTCTTGGTTTTGGTCTTGGTCTCGGTCTCCGGGTGGCGGTTGGCGGGGGAGGGTTGAAGAAGAGCTACTACCGTACAGTCCGCATCAACATGGCCAGCATGGGTTCCGTAGGAATATCCGTAGGAATAATCTCTGCCAGGCCGTTTCGATGATCGATCCAGTCGACGAAGGCAAGAGATCCAAGTCCAAGATAGACAGAGGCTGAAGCTCGCGGCCTGCTCGGCGACGGGCGTGGGCAAAGATATATGGCCATGGGCGGGAAACTGCAAAGTTTCACTGCTGCATGGCTGGCGGGCGGGCAGCTGAACGGCCCCGTCGAAGCAAGCCCAGCAGGCCCAGCAAGCCTAACAACCCTGGCAAAGGCATGCAGCATTCCTATTTCTTGGGGCAATAGTAACTAGTGGTTTCTGGCAGGAATTACGCCGATCAGAGCAAGCCCGGTCGCATCCTCCACTCCGGTGCGGGCGACCCTTGCGCTGCTCGACTCGCCCGCCGCTGAGAATAGAAACGGCAGACGCAGAACGGCCGGGGGCCGCAGCCAATGGGGCCGCAGACTGCCCAGCCCGCACGCGACGTAGACGCCCTCCTCTGCGTTGCTGACGGGGTCGGACGGGACGCTGGCCAATCGCGGCGCGGACGCCGGCGGGCGTCTTGGCGGCAGCGGAGCTGGCGGACGAGGCGTGTCCTCACTGGCCAGTCGGCCGACGAGACGATGTCGCTTTGGTGTATCTTGGTCCGTCTTTGGCGGGTGGGTGGGCGCACGGCTCTGATGCCCGGCCACGGGGAACCAGTGGCCTACTGTAACCGCCGGCCACGTCTGCGGCCTACTGGGTCTGCCTCTGTGCTAGGCCTGCTGGCTCCACGAGACCATTGAAATGGCAATACAGTTTGGTGCTTGTTGGTCCCAGCCATTCGCGCGAGGAAGGCTGGGAGTCGAAGCGCGGGGATTGGACGGCGGTTGACCGACTGACGCCCAAGATCAGATCCGAGCGAGATGAGCAGTGGCAACGCGGGGAGCCCCGAGGACATAAATTGTCCTTTGCGTCATCTTGCACGTGTGTCAGCTGTCAGACTGATAGCTCAGACCCCCCTCCAGGCCATGTGCCCGGCGACCCCCAACGGTCGGGCCTCATCTCGGGTCGACAGAACACATCCCGCGAGAGCGAGGATGAAGCACATCCTACTATGTACGTACAGCATACAGGAAGCCGAACTGGCCGCGGATCCTGGTCCGTGGTTCATCTGCTCCGTAGCCCTAAACAGATCTGGTTAGGACCCCCCGGTAATAAGGGTCCCTCAATCTCCAGGACGGCCACGACGGCCACAACCGAGGGCTCGATAGCCGCCAGCGCGCCTATATCCTGTTAGCAAGTGTGACGAGGCTTGCATATGCGTGCGGTCCATTCCCATCACAACCAACGCTACGGAGCATTTCCCATGTTTCCAAGCCTTCCCGTCCGTTGAGCGTTCGTAGACGACCCTCCGCAACGGCTTTCTCGAAGCAAGCACGATTCCCAGTCTCGCCCATACGTACGATTGCCGCGGCCATCGCCTAACGTCTGCGTCCTACCGAGACGCAATTAGAACCTAGGCGCGGTCCCGTTGTTCTAGGAGCATTTCGTGCAGGCGCAGCCGAGATAGCGGCCCAGGTCGCCTCGCGGACGTTTCTATACATAACTAGCAGCTCTGGCGCCGTGGTGGCCTTCGTTGCGGCCGGATGACGACGTGGCCGTGTCCCGTGTCCTCGGGTGGTGAATAATCCCTCCCATGCCCACAGACGCACATAAAGCCATCTCCACCAATCTTGCCCCGGATTGGACCTTGACCCAGCCATCGGCGTTTTCCCTGCTCGGCCGAAATGTACAATTGGTACGCCTGGGACTCTGGATGAAACATGTGGGCTCGCCGTATGCCTGCTCCCTAGCCGTGTCCTCGGGGATCTGCGGGTTTGAGTCTTAACTTGGATAAGGTCAGTCGCCCGCGGTTCTGGCTCTCGGGTGTGGGTATTCTCCGCTATAACTGGGCCATGTTTGCCGCTGAGCAAAGGTTGCCATTGTCACCTTGCTATCTGTTTCTCCGAGGGCGTAATTTCTCCCTCGCCCGCGCCTCTATCTGCGACCGCCTCAGAGCCGACTATCCATCCTCACGTGTCTCTCTACACTTGACATTTTGTTTACAATACAGAAGGGGTACGATTAATTTGCTCTCCGGGCCGTCTACGGTGTACGCAGTTTCTACTGGCTACCTGGTAGTTGGGCACATGTCAAAGGCCTAGGCTCTTCCTCCGACGACTTACATCTGCTTCGTCCGGGCACTCCCTCCAATATTGGCAGCAAAGGAAGAAGTGGCGTGAAAGTATCTCCCACTAGCATAATGGCGCGTCGGTCAAGTTTCACTTCATCATTCATGAGGTCTCCTGCATGACACAACTCACCATGCAGATATCAGGCTGCACTTTCAACCTGCAGTACTGCACGCCTGTGAGAGGAACTGTGTCACTGTCCAAGCCACTCACTTTGGATTCACAATGCGAGGACTCTATCAGTAGGAAAATCACATCTTATCCATTTTCACTATTCTTATCTCCACGTCCCGGGAGTCTAGTCCGCTGCAAAAGACTGAGCGAGCTCACACCAAGAGGTCGTGTGAACTCTAGGGTAGGTAGCTTTGTATTCCTGTTTTTCACGATGACGGAGTACTCTTACTTGAACCATGTTTCTGTTGTGCCTGGAGAAAATGAATTGCCTCGTTTTGGTTTGTTATAAATTCTGTATTGTTCATAATGGTTGAGTCATCCTTTAATGATGATGGTTGTGGGAGATGATGTCTGACCGTCCTGTCTAAGCGTGTGAATTTCGACATCAAATTTGTCCCGATAATTTCGAGGAAGCCGTTTGCACAGGCAAAAGGTGGAGATTAAACATCATATAGCTCTTCTATCTTTGAACTTAGTGAACTGGGAGAGGATGATGGTAATAATCTTCTTAGTTTATGCGAAGACGATATACAACAATGGGACATCAGATGTGTTTGAGCATTTGGGTCAATGAACTTCTGACGCGCTCTTATTATTTACGGTAATTCGAACGAGCCTGACTTGCATTATGACTGAATTTACTATCACGCAAACCACCAAGACTCTTAGGCTATGTATCAACTCTTCGAGGCTGACCGCGATGATGGAGAAGGGGGATTTGAGGACGCACTGCCTCGCCAAAGCAGTTGTGTCTTGTAATAACGCTCTAGAGTAGAGCTACAGGCTATGCACAGCTTTGCCATTTCGATATGTGTATTGGCGCTGCAGGTGTCACCACAAATCTCCTGATCTTGGCGCAGCCGACGATGCAACATGCTGGTATCTGAGTACGAAGAGACACTGCATCAACATGGTTACAGAAGCGCCTACACGCGAGATGGGTATGGACAAAGACAAAGTGTGACATTGTGGCTTATAAAAAGAACGCATCGCAAGCGCGGCAACCATCACGGCCTCAAAATATGATTGCCCGTCTGCGACTGTGTGCAGCTTCAGGTAGGTGTAAGCCGTGCAGAGAAGACCTCCACACAAGGTTGCAGTGGGCTTTAGTGCCAAAGACTTTTGTGAAGGATTCGACACCGTTAGTTGAGCCACTACGCGCGTTGGCACACCCTCTTCTGGTCTCTGGTGAAGGAGTTGGCCCCCAATTGCCACACCAGAGATGAGAGAGTACTGCCAGGAGAGGGTGTCATGACAGGACGCGGCTGTGCCGATGCCACATCCCCAGAGCAAGTGTCTCCTCTGCTGACACGTAAGAAATTTGGAGTAAACACAGCCGTATGTTTCTCACTGTCTGGTTTACCTAAGAAGTAGCCAAAATCTGATGGGTTCATGGGAGCGTTGAACGCCACCAAATCAATGATGATGACCTTACGTGCTTCCCAACCGGACGCTGAAGCGGGCAGCAGATGTTGGGGTTGTCCACTCTGCGATGTGATCTCCACATTCCTGCGGCAGCTAATGCACAGAAGGGGAATTTCACAGTACCGGTACGCCTCACTAGAGACACCTAGGAAGAGGAGCGTAGGTTAGGTAGGCTCTTTGTGTGCATATACGTATAGGCTTGGACCCAGTTTCGTGTCGATAAATGGGCATGATAATGGAATTGTTGCAGAGCCACTGGGAATGGGTGTTCAAAATAGTATAATCGGGGATCCTTTCGTCATCGACAGCTAATTGTCACGGGAGAAGGGAGGCGGTCAGCAGATCACAAATGATAGGCACTGGGGGCCGGGGACAGCGGCTATGTATGGTGTTGCGGGGTGAGACCGTGAGAGGACGGGAGAATGTAGAACAGAAGGCAGAATGGAAGGGCTTGGCGAGATGGGTGGGTTCAATACTAATGGGAGGGATGTTGTATGTGCCGTCCTGGACAAATTTGGCCATGATTGGGCTTGGTGAAAGACGGCAATTGTGTTCTGGCTGTTCAATCCTTGTTGCGCGGGGCGTCCCGCAACATCCCTCGACGGCGGGGAATCAAACCGGAGCAGGTAACCGCTGTGGGGAGACGGGCAAGCGGTGGTGATGCCATGTTCTGCCTTGTGCGTGAGACAGACCGTAAGACGACGGCGATTCATACGTGATGGCGACGCATGCTGTTGAACGGTGAAGCGTCGATGCTCCATGCCCAAAGAGTGCCGAGTTGTGGTCCCCGGTCTAGCCAGAGCGGCGGCGGCTAACGGCGCGCTCTTGTTGGCCGGCGCCCCGGAGACTACCGCTATTCCCCGCTATCAACCCCTCCCCCGCCCACGCAGCGGTGCCCTGGACTTTCACATCACCGCATCTCGCAATTTGACTGGGCCGGCGCCGGGGCCGCACGCTTCCAACGCTTCGTTCGCAACTCGTTGATCCCTGGACAGGAATGGCGCACAGGAATGGCGCACAGAATGGCGTAGATTTTGAAACCATCGTGTCTGCCGCAGTCGCACATCACCCGAGAATTGCGCGCCCTGGGCTCACTGGAGAAGCCCCCCGGCAGCCAGGTGCTAGCGCGTCGGCCGCAAGGGGCTAGCACTCGTGGTCTTGCTCCTGGGCCGTCATCGCCCAATCCTCGCTCCCTCTCGTTTGGCGGTACCCCATAAACGGCGTTCCATCCCTTCGCTCGGGTCCCTTATGCTGTTGGTTCTGGCCTCCGAATCTACACCTCGTGTTTGGATCGATTATTGATGGTTGCCGTGCCTCTCCACAGCGCCCCCGCGACCCATCAGCCACGCGAGCTGCACCGGCGAGAGGAGTTGGAGAGCGGCGTCGTCGCATCGTCGCATCGTCGCATCGTCGCATCGCGGTAGCGACCGAGCAGCGCATCTGCTGAGGGGTAATCATGAGGATAGGCTGTCTTCAGTTCGCGCCCGTCGTGGGGGATGTCGACAACAACCTCAACCGCGCCGATGACATCTTGAATCGAGTTGACCCCGAGGGGCTTGATCTTCTTGTTTTGCCAGAGCTGGCTTTCACGGGTACGTCGCAACTGTCGCCGGGCGCAAACCCTTTGCGCTTCGCCGTCGTTTTGACCACATTTTTTCTTCTTTTTCTTCGTTTTCTGTGCTCACACGACAATAGGATACAATTTCAGATCCCTACAAGAAATATCCCCCTATCTCGAGCCTGAAGGATCTGGAATCAGCTCGCTTTGGGCGCGCACCCAAGCCCTCAAACATGATTGCACCGTCATAGTCGGCTACCCCGAAAAGGTAGATCTGGCCGAGCAATGGCCTGCGAACCCAGAGTACTACAATTCCGCCATCGTTGTCAGTTACGACGGCGAGACCGTAGCCAACTATCGCAAGACTCACCTCTACTACACCGATGAGACATGGGCTCTTGAGAATCCCAAGGGCTTTTTCGGCGGCCCGCTGCCCGGACTAGGACGTGTTTCCATTGGCATCTGCATGGACTTGAAGTATGACATGCCCCCTTTGAACCATCCCGCCTTTCACTAACCTGTGTGAATAGCCCTTACAAGTTCCAAACTTCCTGGGATACCTTCGAGTTTGCGCACCATGTCGTAAACTCGAGAACTCGCCTTGTCGTCGTGTCCATGGCCTGGATTACCCAGGAGGACTCCCACATCTTCAGCCAACAACCGCACGAGGCCGACATGAACACCCTGACGTACTGGATCTCGCGACTGGAACCCATCATCCGAGCCGAATGGGATGAAGAAGTCATTGTGGTTTTTGCAAATCGCTCAGGGTCAGAGGACGAAGTCACATACGCAGGCACGAGTGCTGTGGTTGGCATTAAAGAAGGCGAAGTCCGGGTCTATGGTATCCTCGGACGAGGAGAAAAAGACTTGCTCGTCGTCGATACGGAAGCCCCCCCATTTGCGAAACTGGTATATCGACCCGACGGAGAAACCCTCCAAGTTGACGATGATGGCCTCGTGGACTCCATCAATCGCCGCATGTCTTTACCCAGGGGCACCAACAGCCCAGA
Source organism: Cylindrodendrum hubeiense (assembly GCA_014621425.1). Classification (NCBI taxonomy): domain Eukaryota; kingdom Fungi; phylum Ascomycota; class Sordariomycetes; order Hypocreales; family Nectriaceae; genus Cylindrodendrum; species Cylindrodendrum hubeiense. The sequence goes on from JAANBB010000132.1 coordinate 87,535, forward strand.
TAAGGGCCTCAGGGCATCAAGCTCACCCCTTGGTCCCGAACGCAACTCGAGAGACTTTGGACCCGCACCGCCATACGAACAGACTAGAAACGCAACTTCGTACCATAGAAATGACCTTTCGATCAGTATCTCCCAGAAGCAGGAGGACCAGTCTGTCCAGACTCCATCGGCACCGAGCCCCACTCCCCGGGATATTCGACCACATATCCCGACGTCGTCCGCCGAATCTGCGACAGATCAATACCTTGACTCTCAGTCTTTCATCTCATATGGCAGTCCAAAATCCCACAACGAAGACGACAAATACGCAGAAATAGACGTGGGCTTGACTGCACGTCAGCTAGAGCGGCTGAACCACAACACTTCCCCTTCGAACGGGTCCGAGTCGTACTTGTCTGAACTGTCAGGGCTAACTTACAAGAACCATGAAACTGGTCATGACCATGGCCGACAAGAGTCCCGACAAGAGTCCCGACATATGGCAAGTCCGTGGGGGCTGGGAAGAGAGGATATGGATGATATCATCTCCAAGTTCGGTTCCGTGTCTCGTGAAAACGAAAACCGACATAGCCTACGCTCTGATGTCTCCGTTTGGAACAACCAAGTTGGGAGACCACGCGTCATGGCAGCGCTCCCGACGCCACCTCAGGAACCGACCTTGCAAAGCCCGGTCCAGACTCGAGAAAGAGCCCCTTATTCTACAACTTCTAAAAGGTCTCGAAGTCGTCGCCCAGATACTGAAAAGCCACGACATAGTAGTAGATCTCGTGGGCCGGATCGAGCCAACTCCGCAAAGCCCTCTGGGTTAGAGCCAAAGTTGTTTAATCCGTTTGATGACCTGGCACATCGAGCGGAGTCTGCTCGTGAGCCTCGACAACCGTCTAAGACAAGGAAGGATGCTACTGCTAGAAAAGGGGCGTCCCGAGATCGCAGGGCTACCAATCTCAGTCAATCACAGATCGACACGGGCTCACTTCAACCCAGCCATGAGCGAACATTGTCGGGCGGCTCTATTACCATTGCCATGGATCCTAGTGTTTGGAGCGACATGGTTCTACCCGCCTCGACTTTCCAGCCGGAACGAACGCCGTCAAAGCCGGCGAGCAGCGATCATCCTATTCTGAGGCCTGCGTCACGCAGTCGAATTGGGAAGAGAGACGCCTCAAACCAACGCCGGGATTCCGAACGAGGTCTATCGTCTGACCCTAATGCGCGAGATAGTCGGTTCGAATCTGGCAGGCGGTCAAACCAGGATAGCCGGACGACCAGCCGAGGAAGAACAAGATCGTCGAAGCCGACCGAAAACAATCAAGTCCAATCTCCTCCAGCTCACGAGCCTCGGACCGGCTCTCGCAGAAGCCGGATGCCGTCTCAAGCCGACATTGATCTGTCGCAGTTTAGGCTGATTGAAGAATATCCGTCTCCCAACTGCCCTCTACACGGATCTCGATCTCGTTCGAGGCACGGACACGGGCACTCGTCTTCTCGCCACAGGACCCCAGCAACCGGCCGGACGCAGGCGCCTTCGCGGCAAAGGGCAGGCAGCCGCCCGACCGCGCAGAATACCCCGGCATCCGCGGTCCCACGAGCACTTTACGCAGAGCACACTGCGTCAAGGTCGACGTCGGACCTATCGCGGCTGACCATATCTGCAGAGCCGGCGGCATCGCGCGTCGAGCATGGAAGCGGCGAGTTGGTGGACACGACGGCATCCAGCCCGACCTCCGGACAAGAGCCCAAGACCCCTGTCGCCATGGTACTTATGTCCGAGCTGGAGGGTACTCGTCGGATGGCTAACCAAACGCTTGTGCCTCCCCTCAAGTGTGTCGAGAAGAGGGAGCACTCGGCCATTGCAAGACCTAGGAGCGCTGTTTGGTAGATTTCTTCTTCTTTTTCTTGAGATTTTACTCTATGATGGATATACGATCTTTCACGAATTTTCATTTTTACCGTGCTTTCAAGTTTGTCTAGCTCAGCGAGGAGTTTGGCCACATTTTTGCAAATATGTTGGCGCACTTTTCTTTTACAGCAGATGTGGAGTTGAGGATCAACAAGGAACAAGGAACAAGGGCACAAGGCCTCTGGGACCAGGGGGTTACGCAAGCACTTGTCACAATCACAGGACCGAGAGTGGCGTGTGGAGTTCACGGGCCCGGGAAAGAATGGATTGCGGCTCCTCAGTGGGAAAATTGATGCGTTCTTTGAGATACATGCCTACAGTGTGGCATGTGATATAGCGAGGCGTTGGTGATTGCCGGATACCAGATACACGGAGTGTTAGAAACGATGCAAGATTCTTCCCCACCCCTTAATTGAGCGTGTTATATGTTGTATGACGTCTGGTGGAACGTGATGTGATTGCTGTGGGCAGTTTGGATGGAACGTTGCTGATGAATGGCGAAATCAGGGCGTTTAGGCAAGAGGCATAGGGGGGCTTGGGCTGTGAGGGTGTGGAGAGTGGGAGAGATGTGATGTGATGGTGTTGTTAGTGATAGGGACGAGATTAAGACTGCCGGCGTCTAGTTGGAGCGTGGGACGATTAATGCCAATATTCCCCTGAGGGCCTGCGTTTAGGCGCTTGGAATGCCGTGGACGGTAGGGAACGGTCGGGAACGGTAGGGAATGGCAGTGAATGGTACGAGAGTTCATGCGTGTTCATGGGAGCATCTTGGTTTGGATATCGGCGAGGGATGAGTGCAGGGACGTTTGTTTATGTTCGTCAAGACCAACAGGCTCGCTTAGAAGCATCAAGCTGCGGGTTACCGCCCGGATAGGCCCGAGAGAGGACGGCCAGGACGGCCAGGACGGCCAGGACGGCCAAAGACGACAGATATGGCCCCCAGATGGGCAGATGCGGTCCGCGGATGGCAGATGGGGGCGGGATTGAGGCGGGATTGGGATTGACGAAGGATTGGGGAATTCGCGATTGGGGGCCGAGGCGGAGGTGGTGACAGTCCAGACCGGGGGGGGCCAAGACGAACCTGGCCCTGGAAGCCTGCAGCGAGCGAGCAGATTGGCGCCCGCGGGGGACGCTTGGACCGTTAGGGCCCTATGGCGGGGCCGCGAGCCCTTGCACGGCGGCTGGAGATCGGCGGG